>PVJO010033448.1:0-12081 GCA_004026905.1 Hystrix cristata
CCCTGCTCCCCCTGCCACAAGGAGGACTGTCCTGGAAGGAAGGTCAGGCCTGCTGGTTCACTTCACAAAGGCCGGAAGCCCTCCAACCTGATGAATTACAGTAACTGCCCTCATAGGATGCTTGTCACTGTGGCAGAAAAGGCTGTACAATTCCAAGACACAAAATACTATGCTCCCAACCCTCCGAGGATGAAGAAATGCAAGATTAAGTCCAGAACCCTCATATCACTTTATCACCAACTAAGTGTTGACGAAGATCGCAGTTATAATAGTTCGTAACATTCAAAGTAAATTACATTCCTTTTCTAAAAAAATAGTAGAAAACTGTCTATTGTCATGAAGATAACAATGTCAGCAGCTAACTTCAAATGCTAGTTAACCACATAACAGTTTGCCAAGTGTCACTTGGGCAAGCACGTTTGTTCACGTACTGACACTCCTGAGTCTTGCTCAGGAGGGTGTGGAATGTTTTCAAATACACCATCAGGAAAATTATTGGATAAATTAATAAAATTGTCATTTTTATATTTCCTATTATGTTTTAAAAATTAACATAAAAATTCAATTTTTGGACATCCTGTATTTAAATAACTGGACTCATAAGTGCTTAATATAAAGACTTCTAGACAAGGTTGGACATTTTAGAAGCATATAAAGAGATGTATTTGCAAAGAAAAAATAATTCTTAAAATTTCCAAATACACTTCAAAGAACCAACTTGAAGTGAAAGAGAAGCTATCCGCAAAAACAAATGAACAAGCACACAGAGTAATAATTAAATGTATTAAGTGTGTCTTGGTTCTCAAATAGATCATTCCTGCCAAAGAGGACCCTCAGAATCCTCAGGAACCTGTACAAACTGCCCCCTTATTCCCACTCCATGAGAGTCACTCCGCCGTATGAGAATGCTGTCTTCCAGCTGAGGTTTTGTGCCTTATGTTAACCTCCCCAATCATTACTTCTTGACACTCTACTCCGGGCTTGTGATTCTCCACATTCCTCATGCATCCCTCCAAATGTGCATTCTTTCTTGCACAACTTTTCATCTGCTCATCCCTGTCAGTTCCAGAGTCCAGATCACAGCACATGCTTCTCTGCACGGCACCTGGACAAGCTCATCTGCTCAACTGCCATCGTTGTAACCATCACCAGAGTACTGGCACTTATCAAAACTCTACCCCCAGCACTGGCACTAATCTCCACATTAGTATTTCTGTCCTCCAGACATCTCCACATAGACGACCCACCGGCTCAAAACTGAATGCATCTTCTATCCCATAACCTTGCATCTGGACAAAGTTACATCCACCCAGTTATCCGAGGCAAATTTTTAAAAATTATTCTAGACGCCTCCTTCTCCTTACTGTATTCAATCTCCAAGTCCTATCAATGTTACCTTCTAATATACTGCACACTTCCTCCTCCGTAACTCTGTCATCATTAAACCAATTCAGGCAATTTAGTAATTCTTACTTCAACTACAGCTGTAGCTTCCTAATCAATCTACCTACAATTTCAATTTCTATCCATTCCCTCCCCTTAAAACCATCCATCCTAAAGTCAAAGAAAAGCAGAAATATGGTATTTATCCTTCTGCTTAAGCATTTCAGTAGCTCTCCAGCCTCCTTCCCTCTACTTCCTGCCTTACTCTTCACAGTGTTTCTTGCCTTTCTTTGTTTATCTGTTTGGCATCTACCAGGAATGCCTTTTACATCTTTCTTCACCTAATGAACACTTGAAAATTCTTCAAGATTCTGATCAAATAATCCATTCTTCCAGTAAGCCTTCCAATATCCCTGGGCTGCCACAGCATTCTATGTAAACTTCTTTCTTATTCAAAAGATCAGGCAGACTCATGTGTATTTCCCACAACATTCTAAGTTGCTCAGGAGCAAGGACTGTGTCTTATTTATCTTTTTAATCCTGGCACAATGCCTGGCACCTAATAGACAAGAAATAAATATCTGTTAATGAAATGAATTAAGGAATATAACCACGTGTCCTTTATTAATGTTAATTTAGTGATCAAACTTTTTTTAACAGGTAAGTAAAAGTTAAAGCTAGTATTACTGAATTATTGTAAATTTCTAATTAAGCTTACATTAATATGGGGCTTAACATCTATCCTTTAACCTACTACCTTACCTATCATCTCATATAGTGTTATACAGGTTAGCATCCCTTATCTGACATACTTGGGACAAATACGTCAGATTTTGGAGTTTTCTTGAACTTTGGAGTATTTGCCTATATTTTGTAGTTGAGTATCCCTAATCTCAAAATTCAAAATCATAGACTTTGAAGTACTATCGATTTGAGATTTTTGGATGAGAGTTACTCAATTACCTGCACTATAAACTCAGAAATAAATTTTAATAGCAAGCTCTTTGGTACAGCGATCATTCTAGCGTGTCATATAGTCACTCCTCAGCATCCACAGGGCATCGATTCCTTGAGCCCCTGTGGATACTGGATATCAAAATCTGCAGGCACCCAAGGGCTTTATATAAAATGGCAGAGTATTTGAATATAACCTACACATATCTTCTGAAAGACTGTAAATCGTCTCTAGATTACTTCAAATACTTAATAAAATGTGAATACGAAATAATTGTTATACTTTCTTGTCTAGGGAATAATGACAAGGGCAAATGTACAGATTGAGTAAAGACACAACCTCCCACCTCTCGCCCCCAGTGAACACCTTCAGCCCACAGAGGGAGAAAGCACAGAGATATAGAGGCCGCTGGACTTGATGTAATGGAAGATATCAACGTGCACACAACTGAATTTCGGAACCCACTACATTAAGTTTTAGAAATGAAGGCAATTTAATTTGCAAGCACTGTATGAAATTTATTTTCTTCCAACCTACCCGAAAATTATCTGGGGAGCTCAAATGAAGTTTTTCCCTAATATCTTCAGAAGCACCAGCACACAACCTATAAAAAATATGATAATTCCTTTCCTCTTTGCCTTGAACACAGATCCTAGATTTCTCTAGAAGATAATGTGAAACGAATCCTCCAACAACTGAACTCTAAAAAACAAAAGAGAGAAAAAAATATATTTTCCCATTTAGTCTTAAAACAGAACACATCTATGTTACATTATTTATCTTTTCTAATAAACATCTATCAAAGAAGTTATAATATTCACCAAATACAGAGGAAAAAGCATCACTAAATGTAAGCTTAGAGTATTTACAGAGGTCATTCTTCACTTTAAACATCTTCATTTCGTCTCTATCCAGATTCTTCTAAACTTTGAGCCTCTACAGTATCAGAACTGGCTGTCCACTGTGCCACAATGCAGGTGTCCACAACGGCCCATTCCACAGATGTGAGGAACTAATTCATGAAGAACTAGAAGACAGGAGCTCAGCGGCTCCAAACAGAAAGGATAGACGGGGGGCAAAAACAAGAGCTACTCTGACTCGATCCGTACACACCACTGAAATATCAGTATACCCTTTAAACACATACATTTACTAACATGTTGATCAAGACAACAACAAAATAATAAGTCATGGACCAAAAAAACTACATATAAATTCATACTTGACGCTGCAGTCAAATCCAGTATTTGGGTTATAAACAGCAAAAAGAGTTTTGGAGAGTCATACTGAACATAGACATTCTCCAATCACCAGTAACCAAAAACCTTCAAGGGATTTACCATAAGTTCCAGTATAGCACAGATTCTAATAAGATCCTTATATTGTCCATTATCACTACCCAAACGTATCATCCCAAAACTCACTTTCACATACCTTTTCATTGAAATGTATTTCTACAAATTTTCCAAATCGACTGCTATTATTGTTGCGAACAGTCTTTGCATTTCCAAAGGCTTCTAAGAGTGGATTAGCTATTAAGAAAAAAATGAAAATATCTCATCAATAAATGAAAATGAAAGAAAATTACAAAATGATACAGATAGTCTCCTTAGGAAAAAAATACTGTAATAAATACTCTTGAAAATATTAACATGGAAGAATTATGTAATATAAAATTCCACAAATATTTAATGATTATCCACTGTGTTCTGGTACTACTCAGTATAAAAGATGGAAAAATTACTCAAAATACATGAAAAGAAAATGTAAATGCTATAGGAAAGACTAAATTTCTAAAAGTCATTAGAATTTGGTTTTAAAAATTACTCCCTATACATTCAGAGTTCTAACAAGTTCATCAACTATACAAGACTACTGATAATAAAGTAAAATAACAAAAATACAGGCAAGAAAGTTATTACTTACTTTTCTAAACTATTGTTACATTTCTCTGGCCTCCAGTTTAAACATTTTAACACACACATCCAATTCAGTTTAACAAATTAAGAGTTACAGAATTAAAGCAGGACCTCAGAATAGTTTTAAATGTTATTGGCTTATAATCACATTGACTGAATAAGAGTTACTAGAATCTATACCTACACTCAACAAAGTCTCAACTCTAAATACACATTAGTATTAATCTTACATATTCTTCACCAACAACCGCAAGTGCTTCATGTATCATCAGAATATTTCCTACGAAGCCTTGTAAAGTCCATTTTTCTTATTCTCTTCATGGCAGAAAGCCAAACTAGTCTCCAAACTATTTTAAAGATCACTCCTCAGCCAAAATTTCCTTGCCAAAATAATTAATAAAGTATTAAAACTAAACAAAATGTTAGTACATATCCCTTACTTTTCAGATGGGCAAGAAAACTAAGGCCAACAAGGTCAACTAACTCTCAAAGGCCCAATGACCGGCTGTTGACAGAAAAGGGACTCAATCACAGGCCTCCTAAACTCCCTTACTAATGATCTACAGAATCACTTAAGTAAAATTTAATACACATAGAGCATCCCAAACTAGCATAAGAAACTCTCCATCAGAAAATCACATTTACGCTATTAATAATAAACACATTCCCAAAACAACAAATACATTTTCATTATGAATGCATCAAACAATTCTATAGCCATCCAGTTACATCTACCACAAGGCTGTAGAAACATTCAGAACGACACTTTCCAACGTCTCTCAGCTATAACACTACACACTATACAGCACATTACCACAGAAGAACCATAATTCTCAATGAGTCTGCCCCTCAGGCAAATAAATCAGAATATTAATTAGTCTTTTATTAAGTTAACCCATCATTTTTTCTATTTATTCAATTTTTAAGGATGAAACTGAGTACATCATGGGGACACTAGGGAAGGGGAGCAGAGAAAAAGTAAACAGAAAAGCCTAAACACTTCCAGGACAGTAAGATGGCCAACAGGACTAAACCACAAGCATGCAGAGGACCCAAGACTCAAGACTGGACGAGACGCGGCAGGAGACAGACTGAAGAGCACCTATAGGTAGCTTAGGATTCTGGAGCATCACTGAGAGACCAATACAAAGGTGTTAAAAGGCTAAAAGCAAAAGACTTATCCCGCTTCCACATGGGAGCGGACAGAAGCGAGCATACGAATGAAGACAGCAGGCAAGAGAAGAGCGCTAAACCAATGTGAGGGTGGCCTGTTCCAGCTGTCTCCAAAATGGGGGTGCTAGGAGCTTTCTAAGAGGTCTGCAAGCAAGGAACACTAAGGAAATAGACTCGCACATTCCCACCTGCCAAGAGAACACTTTGGTTAAAACAGTTTTCCCAAAAAAGCACCTCAACACCAAATAATTCTTCTTCCTCTTTCCTCCTTCACAGAAACACAACGCCCAAAAAACAAACAGGAAGCCAACGAGTTTCCTGTGTTTTTTCCATTCATTCAGTGGACATTTATGTTCTGTATCAGCCACTGTATTTTAGGGGTTTAGAATACAAAACAGAAATCCCTGCCTTCTAGCTGGGCATGGTGGTACACACCTGTGATCCCAGGACTTGGGAGGCTGAGGTAGGAGGATCGCAGTGAGTTTGATGCTCACCTAGACTACATACCGAGTTCAAGACCAGCCTGAACTACCCAGTGAAACCTTGTCTCAGAAAAGCCAAAAAGAGAAAGAAATCCCTGCCTTCTGATACTTCTGTAGAGTAGGTACATTGGGAGAGATGAGGTACAGTAAGGGAGATGATGACATCTGAGCAAAGACTTGCAGGAGACAGGACAGTCTTTCGCCTCTCTAGCAGACGATCTTTCCAGGCCACTGAAAAAATACTTGTGAGTTAATTCCACTACATGCTAAATGATAGAAAATAAAAATAAACAATACCTTCAACAATTCTATCATCGATATCTTGACCTGTTCCATAGGATTCAGTCAGGTATCTATTTAAAACATAGGATTTAAAAAATTGGATGACAATAATATTGCATACAATGTATTTATAATTTTAGTATTATTTAGTGCATGTAAAACTGAAATTTGTATCATCATTATAACTTTAAAAATTATGAATTTATTTTCAAATATATTTTGTTATAGCTTTAAATTTATTTAAAATTCTACTTAAATTGTCTTTAACATCTAAATCAATGTTATTTTTTTGACTGTTTTGGGAAGTATTCTGATTTTAACCAACTACTACTACTATATTTAGTTTTAAATCTATCACTCATTTCACACGGGAATACTCATCAACTATGAGATTTCAAAAGCCTTTGCAATAGCCTATTAATTCAGTCTTCCCAGCTCCAGAAAATAAGGCCATCTGCCACTGAGCAGCTGGGAAGTTACCACTCCTGGAGTTACTACACTAAAAGGTAAGACACAATGAAGCAACCATTTGCCTGGCAGATTTCAAAACACTCAGCAACCATTAAGTTACAACACAAATATACACTGCAAGTTTACAGTTCCTTATCTTTTTATTCATTTTTGTATATTAACCACAGACTGACCACATGACTATTACCTGCGGGACAGAAAGAATAAGAAACTGAACCACTTAGAAATCCAAGAAAATCAGGACACATTCATTTAACCAGAACAGCATATACATAAGAGGCATTAAGAAACTCTTCAATTGGTTTTACACAAATAACTCCGAGCAGCATACACATTTACACGACAAAAACAAAATTTCACAGAAGGCTGCACCATGCAGCAATCAACCAAGAACTGTAATATAGTTAAAATAATACAGTTGTAATACCGGTGAAAATTGAGAATGTCCTGTTCCTAGCAGCAGCTTCAACACCATATTAATTTGAGTATATAATAATTAAACTATAATGAGTTAAGAGGTCCTTCCATTTTTAAAATTCTATGATTCTAAGTGTAAAGAGTTTGATGGCAGCAAAGGACATGTGCTAGGAGAAGGCACAAGGAGGCAGAAATGAAAAGGACAGCTCTCATAAACTCAAAGTATAAAACAATCTCAAACACACTAACAGAAGGAACACTGAGAACAGAACATCTCTTTGGATTCTGGATTTTGAAGGAACATTCCTAGATTTCCTTTTGCCTAACCAGCACTGGTCTCTTCCAAGGCTTTCAACAACCTATAGCTTACTGTCCACAAAAAATGCTTGTTTCTTTAAAATGAGGGCCCACCATTCCAAACTATGTTCTAAAGTATGCAAATGTATTAAAAGTCAGCCTACTCAAATACTCAAATATTTGCATGACCATGTTCCTAACTGCACTACTGACAACAGTCCAGAGGTGGAAGCAACCCAAATGTCTGTCAACAAAGACATGGTTGAACAAAATGCAGTATATATTTACAATGGAATATTACTCAGCCTTTAAAAGGGAGGAGATTCTAACACATATTATAACGTGGGACACATACTATATGGGTGAAATCTTTTTATGATATAAAGCAGTGATGGAAAGATAAATACTATGTGACTCCACCTGTCTGAGGTACCTAGAGAAGTTACATGCATAGAAACAGTAGAATGGTGGTTGCCAGAGGCTGGAGAAGTAGAAAAGTTAGAGTTGTTATTTAACAGACACAGAGCTTCAGTTATACAAGATGAAAATGTCTGGAGATTAGATATAGAACAATGTGAATATGCCTAACATTATATTAAACTCTTCCCTCAGAAAAGGTTAAGATGGCAAATTTTAAATTATTCATTTTTAACCTCCCAAAAAATGTCACCCTGTCCCAAAATATTGCAGGGTAGCTGAACACTCACCTTAGAACAAATTTTGTATTTTCTGTTTTGCCAGCTCCCGATTCCCCAGATACAATGACGGACTGACTCATCCTGAGCACCTTCATGTCTCGGAAAGCCTTATCAGCTAGGGTCAAAATAAAACATCAGTGACCAACGATGCATGAAATAGAAAGTCATTACATGACAGAAGGCTCACTTTAGGAGCCTCTGCTCCTCCTAAAGAAATCATAAATGTGTGTTAAAAGGGAAATTTTAAACAACTTTTTTTTTTTTTTTTTGGTGCTGGGAATCGAACTCAGGGCCTTGTGCTTGCAAAGCAAGCACTCTAATCACTGAGCTAAACCCCCAGCTCCTAAAAGGGAAATTTTAAAACAAAGTCATTCAAAAGTGTTCACAGCATTTCTAAAAGTACTTATTTTCAATATTCGGTCCTAACACCTAAGTAATACAAAATCCAAATAACTCTTACTTTTGTGCTACAATGTTTCCATATCATGAGCTGTGGTCAGCTCCCAGACCCCAGAACAGATCTGCAGGGGGACAGAAAAATGTTCACTATGCATCACTAATGAAGTCCCCACTGAAAAGCAAGAAGCAACAAGCTACCAGGTGAGAACCAACCAAAAATTCTGCTGGGAAGACAAAAACAAAAACATATAACTGTGAAATAAATCTGGGAGTATTTTCCCCCTGTGGATACTATTAAATTCAAACATTTTTAGAATGTATCACCATTTCAAAGACAGGCAAATTTGCTGCTTTAAATATCCTAGATTTGCAAATGTTTATGTAAAATTTTTAACTATTCTTCCCTACATTCTACAATTTAAGTTATAAAGTATCTTACATTTTACCCACCAAAGTAGCACACACCCATATCCCAGCAATTTGGGAAGCTGAGGCAGGAGGATCACAAGTCCAGGGCCAGGCCGGGCAACTGAACAAGCCCCTGTCTCTAAATGAATCAAAGTTTTGAACAAAGAGGTGGGGATATAGCTCAGTGACAGAGTGCTTGCTGAACATGCTCAATGCCCTGGGTTCAATCCCTAGTCCTGGGGAAAAAATTAAATTTTAAGATTATATAGACAAACTAAGCACAATTTATTTCTGTTAAAGTGGTCTAAAATTAAAAGACTTTTAAGTTAAAATTAGTTGCTGACTGATTTGGCTCAGTAAGACAACAATTTTTCACCTCAAAGTGTGTGTTAGCCATACCAGTAAGGAAGGCTGTACAAACGTCTTTTCCTCTAAGGACAGAACGCAGTCGTCTGCCGTGGTCTGGATGGGGTGCCCGTGTCCCAAATGGTCCACTGTGATGAAGGCCCGGCCTGCAGGGTGGCAGAGCCCTGAGAAGGTGAGGCCTCATGGGAGGTCCTCCAGGCCATGGCCTCAGCAGGCAGTTCTCCTGTACCCTCTTGAGTTCCTGAAAGAGGGTTTATATAAAGGGAGCGGGGCTGGCCCCTCCTGTCCTCTCATTGTTCCTAGTTTGAGAAGGCATCTCTGGCTCACTGTGGCCACTGCTGTCCACAGTGAAGTGATACAGCAAAGGGGTGCCCCACACCACAAAGCCCAAACCATGTGGCTTGGTCTTTGAACTTCTTAACTACAAGCTAAATAGCCTCTTCTTCCTAAGGAATCATGTCAGATACTCTGTTACAGGCATCAAAGTTGATCAGTGCACCATGGGTAAAAGTACATCCATTCCTTTGCCTAATTTATCCAAAACCCGTTCCACTCACTTGTTTTTGTTTTGTTTTGGTTTGAGGGGTTGCTGAGGATCAAACTCAGGGCCTTGCGCTTGCTTGGCAGGCATTCTACCACTGAGCTAAATCCCCAGCCCCTCCACTCACTTTTATAGAATCGTTCTAAAAACTCTTTAGCAGTCAAAAGCTAAAAATGAAAGCTATCTTACATTTTAAACATGTAACTAACTTCTCTCCAGTGATCAGCCTGCTCATATTCAGGTTCCAAGGATTATGCACCATTTTGTAGACTAATAGGATATATCAACGCTCATCAGAGCATCTTAGAACTAAAAGTAAATATGCTGGCCTTGGCTGGCATATTTACTCTGCCCAGTAGTATACGGCACACACAGTAACCAAATATGCAAGTGAAGCCTGGTGAGGCCACAGGCGGTACAAAGGGAAGGCCCAACAAGAAGCAGGCTGCACTAAAATGACACTCAACTGACGGTTATGTCTGGCTGCAAAGCAGTCAGCTGACATCTTTGAACTTGGTAGGAAAGGGGTAGGGAATAATTTCTAATTCTGATCAAATAACTCCATGTCACTGAGTGTCAGAGCTGGAGGGTTCAAGATGAGCGAGGCTGGGGAAGACCAAGACTTCTGTCTTCCCACACGGAGCCCTCAGCAACAGGAAGCAGGTGCCACTCTTCACCTCTCTGTTTTATAAAGCCCTGGTGGACATAATGCCTGGAAGGAGTCTGCTCTCACAGCTCAAATCTGGCCCAAATACAAGTGGTGACCTCCGTAAGAGTAGAAGGCCTGGGCCTCAGAGCTGTGAAGCAGGAAACTTGTAAGATAAAGCAGATCACACGGAGAAGTCAAAAGAACCATTAGATGTGTTGTTATTATGTCCTACTTTTAAATGGGCCAACACACCTAAGGAGACACAAGGCATTTAACAAAGATAATGATGCATGACTGCCCCATAAGCTGGCCGCAAAAGCATTCATCCCCACCCTGGGAAAGATACTTGCTCCTAACAACACTTATACTTTGCACCCAAGATACACAGGTCTCCCAAAACATATGTTCAATTCATGGTATCTTTCATGAATACAAAAGAAAAACTGAGCAAATTTATAAAATATAAGCAAAGATAAGAATTAAAATACAATTAAATGCCTTACCAATTGCGAAGACATGAGGTGGCATTGTTCCAAGAGATTTTCCTTGATATGACTTTATCGAATCTGAAGAATATATTTTAGGTATATCAAAGTACGGGTTCACTGCAATCAGAATGTTGGCAACATATGTCTAAAAGGAAAGGCATAAATATGAAATTCTTCCAATTACTATTATCATTTAAAACTGAGAAAGGCTAGCAGGCAAAAGATCCTTTCAATTCTCTAAATATGCAGGACTGTAGTATTTGTACTAAATGTTCTCCACAGGACCCATTATTTCTCCAACTCGATAAATCTTTTTATCTTGTCATGTCCCAGACATCTCAAACCCAACATATCCAAAGGTAAAATTATCCCTTCCAACTTCCCTTGCCTGGGAGAAAATCAACCCAAACACTCTTCCCAGGTCCATGATATCACCACCAAGTCACACTCAACAGAAATCTGAGTTTCTATTTGTTTTTTTTAATCTGAGTTTCTAAAAGGCCTTTATCTCACCAGACTTCTGTCGATTCTACTTATGAAATCTACTCCCCTCCTTTGATTCCTACAGTTGAACTTAGGTATGTGAATTTTCACACAGACTACTTCATTCACCCTGCTGCTGAAGAGTATAAGATAGCTCACGGCACACTCTGGGCCCACCCACAATGGTGAACGCCAACCAGAGATTTGGCACTAGGTGACCATTTAGTCCCAGAGTTCTGAGAAATAACAGATGTTAACCATTGACTGGAATACTGATGGGCTAAATGTTTAATGAACAACTTCAGCTTGTTTTTATTTTTTTTTTGAACAGTAATTTAAAGTTTATTCCAGCTATAATGCAGGTTATTCTGATTTTAAGGTAGCATCACATGGCATACTTCTGAGTCCATTCTCGAGATATTCTGTTGTACTTGTCTCTGTTTTATAGATCCGTGCAATCTCTGGCACTAGGGGGTCATCTGGGTTTGGATCACATAGCAGTGAACAAATGGATAAAAGAACTTTAGAAATAGTTAAAGCAGGAGACCACTGTGATCTTAGAATATCAAGACAAATGCTGCCATTACTGTTAATATTTGGATGATAAATTCTTGTTGTAAATGCAACCTTAGGTGGTTTGAAGGGGTAGTCTGTAGGAAAATGAATTGTC
>PVJO010033449.1:0-12065 GCA_004026905.1 Hystrix cristata
AAAATGTTCAACATCATTGGTCATTCGAGAGGTGCAGATCAAAACAACACTAAGATACCACCTCACTCCAGAAAGAATAGCTATTATCAAGAAATCAACCAATAACAACTGCTGGCGGGGCTGCGGGGGAAAAAGGAACCCTCCTGTGCTGTTGGTGGGAAGGTAGACTGGTCCAAGAACTTTGGAAATCGGTGTGGAGATTCCTCAGAAAACTACAACTAGAGGTTCCATTTGACCCGGCTATTCCTCTGCTGGGTATCTTCCCAGAAGAATTAAAATCATCATATCACAGTGATATATGCACAACCATGTTCATAGCAACACAATTTGTAATAGCTAAGTCTTGGAAACAACCTAAATGCCCAACAACTGATGAATGACTAAAGAATATGTGGTTTTTCAACACAATGGAATACTACACTGCCATAAAAAATTGTAAACTAGAGTCATTTGTATATAAATGGATGTTCCTTGAGAACATACTATGAAGTGAAATAAATCAGACACATCGAATTGTTTCTCTGATATGAGAAACCATAAGTGTAAACAAGGACAAACGGGTAGAATAGATATTTTGTTTAAAAAAGAAAGAAAGAGAGATAGTATTCAAAAGAGAGAACTAGATAAGGAAAAGGGGGTTAAAGAAGGAGGTTAAAAAAAAAGTAAGATGAAAGGGGAAAAATGGTAAAGTGTACTTACACTTGTTGCAAATAGGGAGGGGTAGGTGAATGGAAGGGAGGGGAGGGGAAGTGGGGAAGAGGGGGGAAAACCAAGATGTATCATGTACAGGTACAAAATAACCATGTTGAATATGAACATTATGTATACAATGTACCAATACATGTTCTTGGTAAAAATAATAAAAATAATAATAATAAAAAAATCTTTTATCCACTTTGATTTTATTTTAGTACATGGTGAGAGATTTGGATCTAGTTTTATTTTTCGGCACATGGCAAGCCAATTTTTCCAGCCCCATTTGTTAAAGAAGCTATCTTTCTTCCATTGAGGGTGTTTGGCTCCTTTATGAAAGATGAGGTATTTGCGTGCATTTGGTGTGGTTTCTGCAACCTCCAATCTATTTCATTGATCCTCAGGTCTGTCTTTTTGCCAGAACCATGCAGTTTCTGTCACTTTAGTTTTATAGTATAGTTTTAGGTTGGGAACTGTGATGCCCCCAGCCTTTCCCCTGTTGTTTAGCATCGTTTTTGCGATTCTTGGTATCTTTTGGTTCCAGATGAAATTCATGATTGCCCTTTCTAGTTCTTCGAAGTATGTTGATGGTATCTTGATTGTAATTGCATTAAATCTGTATAGTAATTTAGGAAGTATAGGCATTTTCACGATGCTGGTTCTTCCTACACAGGAACATGGGATATCTTTCCATTTTCTGATATCCTTTTCAATTTCCTTTTTTACAGTGCTGTAGTTTTCAATGTATAGATGTTTTACTTCCTTTGTTAGATTCTTAAGTGTTTTATTTTTTTGTGTGCAATTGTTAAAAGCATGTCATCTGTTATTTGTTTTTCACTTGGTTCATTGTTTACAGGAATGTTATTGACTTTTGGGTGTCGACTCTGTTTCTGGCAATGGAACTGAATTTCATTATTAAATCTAGAAGTTTAGTTCCTATTCATTTTGTTTAATTACTTAGCGTTAGTTGCCTCTATAGGAACATTTTGCCTGGGGAAGAGGACTCAACATACTCTCCTTAGTTGCCATTAAATGAGCAGGTGCTGAGGCCTGCACAATCATCACATATTTAAAAATCCGTTTGAATTCTAGAGAATTCTGTCTCTGCCTCACATGTTCTTCATATTTTTTGTCTCCAAAAAATGAATTTTTACGGCATAGCTACCTATATTCACAAGAAGTAAATCTAGTGCTGTGTCTGTACAACTCACATCAACAATATTTCGGCATGTTGTTGCAATCATGGACATCTCCAAATGCTTCTGTGCTTTTGAAGAGAGTGTATCAAACTATTTTAAATATTAGCAGTACTACTTGTAAAATCTAGAGAGAAGATGCCTGGAATCCTGGGCAAGATGTAGAACAGAGGAAAATGAATAATAGGAGTGGGCTGTTTAAAAGTAATCCAGGTGGAATATATTGTTTCTTAGAGATGATGGAATTCTCCAGGTGAGAAAGGTGATTTGACTCGGGTCACCCTGGAAGAGCATTGTTGATTTCATATGTTCTGGCCAGTTGTATAGTATACAAATCTATCTGGTGCTGAGATGATAGGTGAGGAATCTACGACAGCACCTTCAAAGACAGTGTCACCTATGATGTGGATAGGGAGAGAGAGAAAACAATAGGAGAAATTCAAAGGATTCAAGAGAATGGTTGAAATAGGGTCAAGGGCTTATCCCAAATTCTCGGGTATGTTCCATACAACCCTCAACACTGGAATCAAGTGAACATAAGCCAAATATGTGCACATGCAGCCAGTATTAACAGAATTAGAATTCCTGGCAATCAGCCACTAATCATTTCTCATTATGTACTCTGGTTTACAAAGGAGGAACGACAGTACCCAAAAAGGGAGCAGTGTATACTTATGAGGAATTTCATATAACACATAGTGATTGAAACCATTGAATATTCTCCCCTGTATATTTATCAAGGTGAATATACTCTCACAATGCTGACTTGGTAGAAATTTGAGTTTCTCTACTGAATTAATGAAAGTGATAGCCGACCTCTAATAAGAAGAACAACCATGATCGAAATACTATGATACATTTGTGTCACAAACTTTTGCTCAATTTGCAATTGTAGACATCCCCAGATAAGTGGTAAACAAATAGGTAATTCACAACTACCGGATTCATATGGTGATGTGTATTCAGGAATCCCACTTCATGCAGGGAATGATATTTATCACCCAAGAGTGAAACGATGCTTACGGATAGGATTTGCAGTGCTAGAGTACAAAATACATTCTTTTTTTCTAAGTGACCTATTGACAATGACACTTGTATATGTCAAAAGTAATGGCACTGATCCTATTCTTCGAGGTTCATTTTTACTACTACATTTGGTCTTGAAAAAGGAGGCATAAAATACTGCCCATTTCTGATATATATATATACCACAACAATGCTCTCTATAGACTGGTACCATACTTATTTATATATGTGTGCTTGTGTGTGTGTGTGTGTGTGTGTGTGTGTGTGTGTGTTTATGTAGAGTAATTGTCTCTTCAAATGGAAGGAGAATCAACCATTTAGCAAGTAGCAGCCACTATTTCTAAGCTTGATAGCATTCATCTTAAAAAAAGACATAAAATTTTGACAAAAAAGGGAAATATATATTATGAAATCAGACACTAGAATTGCCTGTGCTTTAGATGTGTTGAGCAGAAGCTTCCAGGTGGGGTGGGCATTACAATATCTGTCCTGTATTTAACAGAGAAAAAAAAAATCGGGAGAGAGTATGAAAGTATTTAAAGTATCTTATGTCCATATTATCCTGAGTGGCAAAAATAACCAGAATTATTCATGTAGATCTGTTGACCAAATATAAGTTCCTACATTTATCCTGTAACTTGGCATATAGTGCTCCTCACAAGATCTCGTTGTGTTGAATTCAGGGATTTTCCGATTATATGTGCACTTCCTCATTGCAAGAAGCTACAGTATGAGATGAAAGTGAGCTAGACCAAAAATTACAAGCAAATAATATAAATCACATTTCACAGAAAATAGCTTGTGGAGAATAATGAGGTCAATAATGTCAGGCAAAAAGGATAAAGAAAAAAAAAGAATCAAAGAAGAGTAGAAAAAGAATGTAAAAGAAAGTGAAAAGAGACAGAAAATGCAAGTATGCTTGCACAAGTAAACTAGGACTGCTTTAAAATGAGTAAGGGAAAGACTGTGTTGGAATGATCTGAGATTCCTTGGTTTTCACATTCGATTGGTGTTTTTTTTTTAGAATTCTTACAGGCATGTAGTAGATGAACAGGACCAAGCCTGTATTCAAGATCTGGACTAGAGAAACCGTCATAAATTACAGAAATAAGACTACACACAGAATTATTCCAAGCAATTGCATATGCAAAATTCTTTAGCATGATTTATGTATCAAGTTTATGGCATTTAAATCTATCTTTGAATACACAAGACCACTACCTCAGAACTCTTAACCTGTCCCTTAGAAGCGTGATATATCCTCCATTGCCCAGTAGGCTTTTGAAAACATATTCACTCATGATACTATGTCCGGGATTCCCCTTAACGTTTTTAGCAGAATGTAGGATGTGAGTTTTGATTTTCCGTGCTGGTTCCATAGAGGGACATTGTGTTTAGCAAGGGAAATATATGCCCTCGAATATCAGAGATCCTTAGGAAGACTCGTAGTGGGTGTCCACTCATCCATATCCCCTTGTAAAGTGAGATTTCCCAGAGAATCTTTATTTTGGAAATTTCAGAAACCATATGTGAAAACAGAGCAATACTTGTTTTCTAACATGCATAATCTTACTCAAAGGAATTATTGTTTTTCAAAAAGGAGAAGAATTTTAATTTAGGATGTACCTGAAACAGAAAATGCATCTTATTCCCTTTGCATAACCTGATGATAAAATATGGTTTGATTTATTTTTGCTCTGGGCTAATGAAATTTCTGCCTTTCTTTTCATTTTTTTTTTTACATATAATTAGTTGCTTTTATTTGAACATTTTGGTGGATATGAGGACTCAACATACTACCCTTGGTCACTATGAAATCAGCACGTGGTAATACAGTGCTGGTTCATACCATATTTAATAATTTTGAATAAATGCTCTGGAATTACATCATTGTCTCACATATCTTTCCAAATTTCTGTCTTCGATATCTTGAAATGTTATGGGACAGACACCTAGATTCAGGTGAAGTAAATTCAATACTGTCTTGAAAACTCATATCAGAAATATTTTTTGCACTTTGTTCCAATGCAGGAGATTCCCCAATGCACGTTTGCTTTTGAACAGAAATTATGAAACCATTTTAAGTTTTAGCAGAACTACTTGTCAAATCTAAGGGAAAAAAAAAAAAAAACCTCTGGACTGATCCCCAGGAGGGTGTCAAACAATTGATAATAACTGATAAGGGTGAGCACTTTAAAAGGAATCCAGCTGGGATATCTTATTATTCAGAGATGATGGAATTCTCCAGGCTAGATTGGCTTGGGGACTAATTGACAGGGCATTGGTGATTGTAATGTGTCATGGCCAACAGAGCAGTATACAAATCTTTCTGGTGCTGAGAGGATAGGTGGGGAATCTGTGACAGCACCTTAAAAAAGAGTGTCAATTATCCTTATGATACGGAGAGCAAGAAAGCAGTAGGGGAGAGGTAAAGAACTCAAAATGATGATGGAAATAATTTCAAGGAGATATTCAAAACTCTTGTTAGATTTCCCACATCCCTTACTATACAGATCAAGATCACTATATGGGTCAAGTGAATCTTAGACAATCACGAGTGGATGCATCCAGTGTTGACAGAATTGTGATTCCTGGCACTCACTCCCTATGTAGTCCGGTTTACAAAGGCGCAAGTATGGTACCTACAACGGGACTCACATAAAATATGTGGGATTTCATAGAACATGTAGTGATTGAGGCCATTGTATATACTGGCTTGTATATTTATTGAGGTGAATATATTGCAAAAATGCTGACTTGGTAGAAATTTGATTTTCTCTACTGAATTAATGAAAGCGAGAGAAGAACTCTAATAAGAAGCACAACCATGATGGAAGTAGTATGATAAATTTGTGTCCCAAACTTGTGTTCAATTTGCAGAAGTTGACATTCCTAGAGAACAGATTACCAAATACATAATTCGCAACTCCCTGATTCATAGGGTGATGTATATACAGAAATCCCACTTCATATAGGGGTTGCTAATTGTCACTCAAAAGTGATATGCTGCTTTGGGTTCATATTTGCCATGCTATGTTACAAAATCTGATTATGCCAAAGTGATATATTGAAAACAGCTCTCCTACATGCCAAAAGCAATGACACTGATCCTATTCTTCTAGGCTCATTTTGACTATTATATTAGTATTGCACATGGGTGCATACGATATTTTTGTGCCCATCACTAGCATATATATTTAACTAGACAATTTTCTGTGCAGAAGTGTGCCATTCTTATTAATATATGTGTTTGTAGAGAGTAATCATCTCTTCAAATGCATAAGAGACCATAAGGAATATACCTCAAAAAAACATTCAAGAAGAATCATCTATTTAGCAAGTGGAACTCACTGGTTCTAAACTTGATGACACGTATCTAGAAAAAACACTCCTAGCATTTCCCCATATCAAGCAAATGTATATTTGGAAATCAGACACTAAAAATTTCTGTAGTTCAGGTGTTGTGAGCAGAAGCTTCCAGATGAGGCATAACAAAAGGTGTCCTGTATTTGGAGATAGTGAGAAAAAAAAAAAAACATAATAAATGGGACAGAGCATGAAATTCTTTAAAGTATGTCAGGTCCATATTCTCCAAAGAGGCAAAATTTAAAACAATTATCCATCTAGATCTGTTTCCCAAATATAAGTTTCTAGGTTTATCCTGTCTCATGACAATTAGTGGTCCTCACCATGATCCCAGGGCATTGAATTCAAGGATCTTCCTTTCTACGTTTACTTCATCACCTGTACTGAGGATATATATAGAGAGAGGCATAGAGCAGAGCCAAAAGACTCAAGATGATGTTTGAAATAGTGTCAAGCAGATATCCACAACTCTCGGGTAAGCTGCACATAACCCTCACAACCGGGATCAAATGAACATTATCTGTTTTGGTTACTTTTCTGTCGTTGTTTGGGCAGAATATTCGACACCCAAAGTTAGGGGAAGAAAGGTTTATTAGCTCACAGTCTGCAGAGGTTTCAGTCTATAGTCCGCTGGGTCTGAGGCAGGGCGGCATGGCAGAGGCAGGGTGGGCCTGGCAGCCGACCAACCAGCTGACCGGCAGCAAAGTAAAGTGAGTAATTGCAAGGAATGTATGCAAATAAGCAATGTAAACAAGCAGCTAATTAGCTTCTCTCTATATATTATCTAGGCTACCTGCCCTTAGCACTCTCCTTTAAATTTAGTTCCACATCTTTGATCCCAGCAGAATCATGCCAAACTGATCAATAGATTAATTTAGTAATCACACACTCTAGATGTAGCTATCTCTTACCACATGAGGTTTTGGGGGGACATCTAGACACAAACCATATCATTATCCAAACATATGTGGATTCCCCCAGTGTCAACAGAATTCAGATTTTTAGCACCAGTCCATCCTTATTTCCTATTATGTTGTCTAGTTTGCAAAAGCGGAAGGACAGTACCCAAACCCGTAGCCGGGTGCGCTTACGAGGGATTTCAAACGACAGGTTGTGAATGAAACCATTGAATATTCTCTCCTTTATATTTACCAAGGTGGATATCTTACAAAAATGCTGAATTGGTAGAAATTTTATTTTCTCTACTGAATTAATGAAAGTGAAAGCAGATCTCTAATAAGAAAAATATACATGATGGAAAGAGTATGATAAATGTGTGCCCCAAAATTGTGTTCACTATACAGTTGTTCATATACCCAGGTAAGCAATAGCCAGATAAGTATTTTACAACGCCCGTTTCACTGGGTAATGTATATTCATGAATCCCTCTAACTGCCAGGGGATGCTAATTGTCACCCAAAAGTGCAACGATGCTTAGGGATAGCATTGCAGTGTTAGAATGCAAAATTACTTATTCCAAAGCGATCTATTGAAAATAACGCTCCTACATGCCAAATGGAATTGCATGCCAAAAGCAATTGATGATATTCTTCGAGGTTCATTCCGACAACTTAATGTGGTCTGGAAGTGGAAGCATAAAATATATCATAGCCTACCTCTGACATATATATGTGGAACTGGACAATGGTGTCTACAGAAGTGTAACATTCTTAGTATTATATCTGTGTTCAAAGAGAGTAAACGTCTCTGCAAATGCTTAAGAGACCATGAAGAATATACCCCAAGAAACATGTAAACAGTACCATCTATATAACAAGTAGAAGTCACTACTTCTAAACTTCATAGCACTTATCTGTTAAAAAAATCCCCAAACCAAGCACATATATATATTTGGAAATCAAACTCTAGAAATTCCTGGTCATTAGGTTCTGTAAGCAGAATATTCCAGGTGCTGTGAATGACAAAATTTTCCTGTGTTTTCAGATAGAAGAGAAATATAGATAGCTAGCTAGCTAGATAGATAGATAGATAGAGAGAGAGAGAGAGAGAGAGAGATAGCTAGAGAGAACATGAAATTTCTTACAGTGTCTCAGGTCCATATTCTTCAGAATTGAAAAAATTAACAGAATTATCCTTGACCATCTCTTGATCAAAAACTAACATGGAAGTAGAATCATCTATTTAGCAAGTAGAAGACACTACTTCTAAACTTCATAGAACTTTTCTGGAAAAAAAATCATAAAATTTCCCCAAATCAAATACATATATATTTTACTGTAGTAGTAATGCACAGACAGTAGTAGTACCTGTGTATTATTTGCTGTGAGCAGAAGATCCCATTTGCTGTGAATGACAAAATATATACTCCATTTTAAAATAGAAAAAAAAAGGGGGGAAGCATGAAAATATTTAAAGGATATTATGTCCATATTCTCCAGAATTGAAAAATTTGACAGAATTATTCATGTAGATCAGTTAACCAAACATACGATCCTTAGTTTATCCAGTCTTAAGGCAAATATTGCACCTCACCAACGTCACCTGGTGTTGAGTTCAGGGATCTTCCTTTCTATGCCTAACTTCCTCATTGCAAGGCAGCACAATATGTGATGAAAGCGAATTACACCAAAAATTACAAGTGAATAATAAAAATCATATTTCAAAGAGAATAGCTTGTGGAGAATAGTATGTTCCACAATGTCATCGAAACATGAATTTAAAACAAACAAACAAACAAAAAAAAAACATGAGTAAATAAAAGAGAAAAAACACTGAAAAAGAAAGTGAAAAGGGCCAGAAAAGCTAAGTATTCTTGGCCTAGTGAACAAGGGCTGCTCTAAGATAAGAATGGGAAAGATTGTGGTGGAATGATGTGAAATTTTTCAATTTTCACATTAGATTGGTGCTTTTCATATTCTTGTGGGCATATGGTAGATAAACAGGAAAAAGCCTGTATTAAAGATTGGGACAGGAGAAAAGGTCATAAATTTCCCAAATAGGACTCCACCCAGTATGTTTCCAAGTCATTATATATGTAGAATTACTCATCATGATTTATGTACCAAATTTATGGCATTTGAATCAGTCCTTGCATACACAAATCTGCCTCTTCTTCATTCTCAAACCATGCCAAAGAAGCATGATATATCCTGGTTGGCCCAATAGTTCTGTTGTTGTTGTTGTTTGTTTGTTTGTTTGTTTGGGTGGCTGGTTGGTTTTGTCTTGTTGGGTTTGGTTTGGTTTGGTTTGGTTTTTAAAATATATTCTTTAATGACACCATGTCTGGAATTAACTTAGTATTTTTGGCACAGTGTACTATGTGTGTTTGGATTTTCTGTCCCATTTTCTTAGAGAATCACTGTCTTTAGCAAGGGAGATGTAAGTTCTGGATTATCAGAGATTCATAGCAAGATTCACGATGACTGTCCATTCATCCAAATCCATTCCACAGTGACATTTCCCATAAGAACAATATGGTGCAAATTTCAGAAACCACGAGTCAAAACATAGCTATACTTGCTTTCTAATGTGCATAATCCTACCTAAAGGAAATACCATTTTTTTAAAGGAGAAAAATTTTAATTTAAAATGTACCTGAGAAGGAAAATGGAGCTTATTCTCTTTGCTTATTTGGTGGAACAACTATGCTTTGATTTATTTGTGCTCTGGACTAACGATATTACTGTCTTCCTTTTCATTTTTTTACATAGTGTTTGTTACATCTATTAGAATATTTTGCCATGAGACTAGCACTCAACATGCTATCCTTAGTCATTATGAAATCAGCACATGGTAAGGGAGTGTTCAATCAAACAATATTAAAAATTTTGTATAAATTCTCAGGTTTACCATCCTTGTTTCACATGTCTTCCTAATTGTTTGCATCAGAAGTCTTGAAATAGTCTTGGACAGCTACCTAGTTTTGGCCAAGTAAATCCAGGTCTGGGTCTCGACAACTGACCTTAGAAATATATCTCCATGTTGTTCCAGGGCAGGATATTTCCAAATTTTTATATGTTTTTGTACAGAAAGTGTGAAACCATTTTAAATTTTAGCAAAGCAACTTATGAAATCTAGAAAGAAAACATCTGTACTATTCCTCCAGAAGTGGTAGAACAGAGGAAAATCAATGATGAGTTTAAGCTCTTTAAAAGGAATCCAGCTGGAATATCTTGTTGCTTAGAGACGATGGAATTCTCCAGGCTAGAAAGGTGATTGACCTGGGGTCAGCTGGGAGGGGCATTGTTGATTCTGATGTGTTCTGACCACCTGAGCTGTGTGCAAATCTGTCTGGTACTGAGAGGATAGGTGGGGAATCTGTGCTGCAACTATAGAGTGTCACCCATCCTGAAGATATGGAGAGAGAGAAAGCCGAAGAGGAGAAGAGAAGCACTGAAGATGATGGTTGAAATATAGTCAAGGAGTTATCCAAAACTTTCGGGTAGGTTTCACATAATACTCAAAACCAGGGTCAAGTGAACATTATCCAAACTTGTCTGGATGTCCTCTGTGTTGACAGAATTGAGATTCTTGACAATCAGTCCCTTCTCATTTCCCATTATAGATCATGTTTTGCAAAGGCAGAAGAACGTTACTGAAAATGGAAGCTGTGTATTATGATCAGGGATTTCATAGAACATGTAGTGATTGAGTCCATGGAATATACCCCCCTGTATATTTATAGAGGAGAATAGATTGCAAAATGTTGATTTGGTAGAAAGTTGAGTATGTCTACTGAATTAATGAAAGCGAGAGCAGACCTGTAATAAGAAGTACAGCCCTGATGGAAGCAGTATGATACTTTTTTTTTCCAAAATTGTGTTCAATTAGCAGTTGTTCAGATTTCCACACAAGTGATAACCAAATACATAATTCACAACTCCCAGATTTATATTTTATATAAAGAATGCCCAACTCATGCAGGTGTTGCTACTAGTCACCCAAATTACACGATGTTTTGGGCTAGCATTTTAAGTGTTAGAGTGCAAAATGCCATTACTCCAAAATTATCTATTGAAAACAACTCTCCTCAATGACAAAAGCAGTGATACTGATCCTAACCTTCGAGGTTCATTTTGTCCATTATAGTCTTGCAAAAGGAAGCATAAAATATAGTAGAGCCCATCTCTGATATGTATATTCAACTGGACAATGCTATCTACAGAAGCGTATAATTTTTATTAATATATATGTGTTTATAGAGAGTAAATGTCTCTTCAAATGCATAAAAGAGCATAAGGAATATACCTAAAAAACAATGCAAGACGAATCCCTTATATAGAAAGTAAAACACACTACTTCTAAATTTGATTGCATTCACCAGGGCAAAACTCATAGAATTTACCGAAATCAAGCAAATATATAATAGGAAAGTAGACACTCGTCGTACCTGTGCATTATTTGTTTTGAACAGAAGATTCAATTTGCTGTGAATAATGAAATATGTCCTCTCTTCTAATATAGGAAAAAAGAAGAAAAGAAAACACGGAGAGAGCATGAAAATATTTAATGTAACTCATGTCCATATTCTGCAGAGTGGAAAAAATCAACAGAATTATCTTTGTAGATCGGTTGACAGAATATCAGATCCTAGGTCTATCCTTTCTCCTGGCAAATAGTGCTCTTCACCAAGATCACATGGGATAGAATTCAGGGATCTTCCTTTCTACGTTTACTTCCTCATTGAGAGACAGCACATTATGAGATAAAAGCGAACTACACCAAAAGTAATAAGCGAATAAGTTACATTTCAAAGAAAATAACTTGTGGAAAATAATATAGTCACTAATGCAATCCATACAAGAACATGAAAAAACTAAAAAA
>PVJO010033450.1:0-12071 GCA_004026905.1 Hystrix cristata
GGTGAAGGAGTGCTGTGCTGGCTAAGGCGGTCTCACTGAGCAGAGCGATGCCAGCCTCTGACCAAGTGTTGGGTCAGGAACTGACCGGGCAGCGCTGGCCACAGGACAGGCTCAGGCGCAGGGCGATGGAGCGTGGCCAGGCTCAGAGCACGTTCACTGCAGGGAGACCTCTGGGCACGCAGAGCTTGACTTTCTGTGACATGCTCATAGTCATTAGCTTACTGGATTAAGGTCTGTTGTCATCAATTAATCAGACCGGATTAAAGCCAGTTCTGGTGTTTACCTGTTCCCATGGAGATAAAACAATCTGTCTTTCCTAGGAATGAGGGACCTTTTTATTTTCACTATCATTGCATACATTTTGTGATATTATATAAAATCGCATTTGATTTCTTCTCCTAGGAGGAGGGAATGGACACTCCATTCTCCACCCTTTCTGATAACCGTAGCTGTCATGATGCAGGACATTATATCTAAAACAAACACGGGGAAGATCTGACAGTCGGAAAGGGGAGAATAGCGTAGCAAGGGACTTCGGGGCCCCAGAAATGTGAAGGCGGCGACTTTCCTAGGTTTTCCTTTCACTTCATGCATCTCCTATTTGATAATGAAAAAGTTAGAAATTACGTAATGTTGACTGGCAAACAAAAACCTGCTGTCTCCAGACAAAACACCAAGAAAGGGGGAACCTCGCAGAAGTGAAACTCTACATGAAATGTTATCTCTTCAAGTCAAACATCACAATAAACTAGCGACATCACTCCTGCCCAGGCAGGGAAGGCCTTACACCCCCACACACTCCAGGAGGTGACAGTGCTGCCAGCCCAGCAGATTGGTGCCCAGCTGGGAAAGGAGCCAGGACCTTCATCCACAGAGATGCACTGATGCCAAGACCCCAAGTGGAGCTGGGCATCAAGCGGTGAGGGCAGACTTTCTCCTTGCTCAGTGGAGACGAGGTACCCACCTGCTTCCTCGTTGGGATGACATCAAAGAGAGTTAGGATTTTACCACCAGCCACAATGGGCCACCCAGGGGACCAGGTGGAGACTTGGATCCTTCAGCCTCTCCAGGGAGGTGTCAGTGGAGGCCTGCTGAGGGTAGAACATCACTCCCAGCAGCGATTAGGAGATGCACCCTCAACTGGCAAAGGTCAAGGGGCAGGGTGACCTGGGCTTCCGGCCACACCTCGCCGGAAGAGGAAAGTGGTCTTGGCCTTCCTCCCCTGCCAGAGTGATGCCAACCGTAGCCAACTAAAACAAAGGCTCAAATAAGATCTAAAGACTCAGAATGTTAGATTGAAAATATTCAGGTTTCAGTAAAAACATCACTTGTCATACATGAACCAGGAAGATCTCAAACTGATTACACTCAGACAGCCCGCAGAGGACAATACGGACTAAAGATGTAAGAATTCCCAGACCGAGACTTGGAAGCAACCATTGCAGAAATGCTGCTACAGACAGTCGCAAGCATGATCAAAACCAATCACAAAAAATAAAACCCCAATAAATAAACTGAAACTGGGAAGGACAATAAAACAGAAAATTTAAAACTGAAAAATATAAGAACCAAAATAAAAACTACTTAATGGAGGGGCTCAAGGCATGAAGGAAGGTGTATATGAAACAACTAATATACTTGCAAAAAGAGCAATAGAAATATTCACTCTAAACAAGGTTCGGTGATCTATGTGGCAAAAGATAAATTACCCTTGTCATTAGGAGAAGAAGAGGAAGAAGGAGAAGAAGGAGAAGAAGGGGAAGGGGAAGGGAAAGAAGAAGGTAGTACTGAAATGGTCCTGGGAGAAATAAGGACTAAACTCTCTATAAATTTGGCAAAAGATTAAAACCAAATATTTAGAAGTGTATCAAACACTAAACAAAATAACCCCAAATGAAAACCAAAGACAAACTAAAAAAAAGTCTCAAAAGCCATAAAAGAGAAAAAGCACCCTACCTACTAGATAGAGAACCATGCATAGGAGGACAGATTGCCCATGACAAACCGTGGAGGGAACATGAAGTGGTGAAAGGCATTTTTCAAGTGCTGCAAAAAATGGTAACCCGACATTGTGCACCAGGTAAAAGTGTCCCTCAGGAATGGAATGACAAACATTCTCAGGGGAAGAAAAACACAGAAAGTGTCTTGCAAGCAGACCTAACATAAAGGAAAGGCTAAAGGCAGTTCTGCGAATAAAAGGGACACAACCAAACAAGGAATGCGGCACCATCAGGACAGAAGAAAGACAAGATAAACAGTAAAAAACAGATAAATACAATAGGTGACTATAGCAGAAACATGCCATTATATTACACACAGAGTCAAAGGAGATGAGATTCCTACACTGACTTCAAACTAGCAAAGTGATGACGTGTGCGGACGCTGACACTGAGACGTGTTTATAATGTGACACCCAGAACATCCACTCCAACAGCTTTACAAAGAGCTACACCCCAGATCCCAATAGCTAACTCAGAAGGAAGTTTTAAAGGGCTGCAGTAAGGTAGGAAAAAAGAAGCGGCAGAAATGCTTGCTTCTTATTATGCATGGCGTTCAGTCACCATGTCAGAGGCCTCTCCCGGCCTCACCCATGGGGACAGTCCCCCCAGTCAAAGCCTTAAGCGGCCACTGCTGACGCACCCCAGAAGAGCGAGGTGTACATCGTGAGTCGGCACATCTGCCAGGCTCCGGGGCAGCTTTGCTCCGTAGTCCACCGAGGAAACAAACATGAGCCAGCTCCTCTGGGAGAGGGTGATTTACAGCCTCCATATATGAGTTAATTGATTGCTTTTCTCATCAGTGAACATAAAACATTGCCCAAGAGGCTAGAAACAATCTGCAGGACTGCTTGGGGAGGTGAGATGAGCCAGAAAGACAATACGAGTATCTTTCAATAAGCACATCAAGAAAGAACAGAAGCTGAAAATGTCACTACAAAATAAATCTACCTTGTTTATAATATACATGAATTACTAGCCCTGACTAATAAATGGGATTTCTCTCTTTATACAGAAAATATTTTTCTCTCATATATTCTTTAAATGGACTTATTTTAAGTTATTTTGTGGCATCCAGATTTTTGGTTTTGCTAGGCAAATTAACAGTATCGCCCATTATTGCTTCTGCTTTTGGTACATGACTAAAAAGTCATCCAAATATACAAAATTGTACATAGATGTCGGGTTATAGAAATTATCCAGATGTTACAATTCACACACGTCGCCTCGCCCGGTCCGCGGCTGCTGGCCGCTGCGGGACTATCATTTCTCACCTCTGTCTGTGCAGCCCACTCCTCCCCTGCTGCCCTCGGGCGCCTTCCTCATGCCTGAGAGACCATGCGACAATGCAGAACAGCTCCTAACATGGTAGTGGCACCCGTTCTGTTTGGGGAAAGATTCTAGGCCGTCATCGGGCGAAAGTCATGGAGTATTTCTGAGACGCTCTATTATCTTTTCTCTGGTTCCTCTCAGGACTCCCTCTTGCTCACCTGAGTAAGGAGAAGCCAGCCCTGCAGCTCTGCAGACTGTCCGTCTCCTTCTCACTCTTAGTTCCTTTCTCTAGTTTATCAGCATAGCTTACGGCTCAGCCTAGACTTCGCATCCTGCTCTATGTTGTCTGCGGAGGCCTTACCCGCCACGTACATCATCTTGGCGGGCACAGGATGATGTTCTTAGTCTCCTAGCACCAGCTCAGACCCAGCATGGAACAGGCAGCCTACACATGGCGGAGGAGTGTGGGTGGGGCTGGGGGGGGCCAGAGTAGCTGCTCCCTGGTCCAGGACAGGGGGAGCGACATGCAAGAGGTTCCCACACCATCACCAGGTCCCAGAAAAAAGCTGAGTTCTAGAGCAAACGGGTGTGAGAGTTATTGTCTTGCCCCATAACTGACCACAGTGATAGAGTGAAGATGGTGTAAAGACAGGAGAAAAGGAAAAGGAAGAGAAAAAACAAACCCAGAGGAGAGCGGGAGGCACTAATAACTGAACCTGTCTGAAGGCACAAACCTTTAAAGGTTTAAAACGTATATAAAACATCCCCCCCCAAAACAAAAACAAACAAACAAACAAAAACATCCCAGCACCACGCTTGAGTCTTACTGATGTGCATCCTGGCTTGTCTGTGGCGTTTCCAAGGGCGTCTGTCACCTTGTCCTCGTCTTTACTGATATGTTTCTGAATAGCGGGACCCCGATAAGTGACAAGTCTGGACAGAAACGAGAAAGGTGAGTGAGTGTCTGAGCTCATTCCTTCGAGATCAGAAATGACCACGCCGCCATCTCTTCCTCCTCCCTCCCCTTTCCCTCCTCCTTCTCTTTCTTTTTCTTTTTGAGAACTGGGAATCAAACCTAAGGCCTTTTACACTGAGCAACATCTCCAGCCCCCCCCCCCCCCCCCCGAGTCTCTCTAAATTGCTAAGTCACCCGGCTGGGGTCAAACTTGTCCTTCTGCCTCAGCTCCTGGAGTGTGGGGATTACAGGCGCATCCTCTGGTCTTCAGTAGTCTCCACTACATCAGAAGGGAACGAAAGTCCCTTCCAGCTTTGAATCTAATGACTGCAACAGGTCCGTCATTTCTCCTCCTGTTGTTGCTCCACAGAGGGGCCGAATTGGCGCTGGATTAAAGCACTTTCCATTTTCCTGGCTTTTCAGATCTTTTTGGCAGAAAATGTTTTTTCCAATGCTAAGAAATAGCCCCAATGTCCTCACATGTCATTCTGTAAACTTATGCCAAACTGACATGATCTCACCACACTGTACCGCATCGACCTGCTTCAGTAAAGGGCTCGATCCCACCTGAAGCTCTCGGCACCACACAACTTCCTGGAGAAACCAGCAGATGGGATTTTGCAACACAGAGCTTTGGGACTGAGAACCCACATGTTTCACTGCACGAGGTGTCCAGTCTTTTAAATGGAAACAGCAAAATTGAAATTGGTTTTAATCAAATTCTGAGAAAGGAAAGAGATTGATTTGTTGATAGAATTAAATAGGTCTCTGGAAGTCATTCAGTTGGTTTGAAATGATTCTTTAAAACAGCAAACAAGACAGGGGACCCGTTGTAGTCATGTAGACTAATTACTCGGGCTTGTGATGTTTTTTCCGAGAGTCACTTTGTAGTTTGTGTAGTAGGAGGGAAACGTCTCTGGCACAGAATGTTGTGAGGACTTGGGTAATTTCTCAGCTCTTCCCAGGACCTCAGGACCATCCCCGCGTCCCCATGTTTCTGGTCTCCAAGACTCAGAACACCCCAGTAGAGGCAGTTGCTGCTCTGCCTTCGCGTCTGCACCCGTTTTAACCTGTCAGGAACAGGAGAGCCATCCTTGTCTTTCAAGGTGAAAGAGGCCGCCCTTTCCAGCATGATCTGAAGAGACAGTGGCAAGTTTGGCTGTGATTTTAGTCCAGTAGGTAATGACAACAAAGATCTCACTGCGCCACCCTTTTCCCTGTCTCGCGTGACCCAGAATGGTGGAGATCACCTGAGGTGATCGGGCTGCCGTTCCAGAGACCATAAATCTGACTCTCACCACGCACTAGTACACAGTGTGCTAACATCTCTGGAATTTGCATCCCCACAGAATTTGGTCTGAACAAATCCAAGTTTTTCTACTTCTCTATATTGGCAGACTGATTCATTTTCATTTTTTAATGCATATTTCAGTCATTTGAATAAACGGTATGGCAGTAGCAGACATACAACTGTGGGACACCTCTTCTCTTCATTAACATCTGACTTCCAAGTTCTTAAACTCCATCTCAGGCCATCTCAGGCCTCTTTGTGACCTGACCTAATCCACACACCTTCTTATTATGACTTTGGAGCTCTTTGGCAAACTGAACTATGGATTATATCATCCAAGTGATGCAGATCTTTTCCCAAAAGTGTCCACTCCCTGGCTGCCTAATTAGATTATTGAAAAGCATCAATACAGCTTAATTAGTTGCTATGGGAAAAGACTGGTTCTCCTAGGAAGAGGGCACCCTTTTCCTTCCCTTCTCCCACGCTGCCCCACGCCCAGCCTGGATCTTCCCTGGGTGGCACCCAGCCAGGGCCATGTTCTCCCCTCCCTGTGCTCAGGGGACCCCAAACTGAAGAGTGGCTTTGGGAGGATGGGGGTGGGAGCATTTGTCTGAACTTGAGCTCAGAGTCACAACAGTATATGCCATTGTAATGTGTGTTATTGAAATCTGTGTGCCTGCAGGAGCTGATCACTTCCTCCTTGGGGTATATCTTCTTACCAGAGCACCCCAGATCTGGCCCAGGCTCTTTGCTGCTTTCTGTATCTCCATCTCTAGTGTCACTGAGCCCTCTCCAGGCCTCTGGCTTTAGCTCTGTGGAGGAGACTCCCGAACTTTAATCTCCAGAGCTCTCTTGAAGTCCACTCGTGTGTGTGCACACGCCCACTCAGCATATCTGATGGTCTCGTGACCGTGCTTCACCCACATGCTCACGCCCACTCCTGCCTCAGTGCACTGCCAGGAGCTTAAGCGAATCCAATCCTGGAAGTCGTCCCTGTGTCTCTGTCTTGTTTCCATGTCCACACCCAGACTTTCAGGAATTCTCTACAGCTCCACCTTCAGAACATACCAGAAGCCAACCCCGCCCCGTCATCCTCGCAACCTATGTCCTGATCAAAGTCCCCATCCTCTCCTGCCTGGATTACTCCCTAGCTAGTCTTTCTGATTCTGTCTTCCTGTTTCCTGCAGTCTCCAGAGAGTATCTGGAGGGAAGGTGTGACACTGAGGCTGGGCCGTGCTTCTCAGAGCTCTGCTAGGGCGTCTGAAACACGAACCAGAGTCCTCAGAGGGCCTTCTGGGCTGTGCGGCCTCTGGCCCGTCTGATCTTTTGATCCTTGGGGACCCAGCTGAACCGCACCAGTGTGGCACATCTCAGGGCACAAGCTGTGACTGCAGCTGCGAACAGCTGCGGGATTGTTCCCTCCCTGGGGCGCCTTTCCTCCATATGTGGTGGCAGCTTCCTCACCTCCAGTGTTGCGCTGGGTGGGCGAGGGTCCCGCCCCTCCCGGAGCCACATTTCCTGGTTCCACAGGCTTCACGGCCTCCCTCCACAATGGATCCTGCACTTCTTGTGAGGTTTTCGGTTGCTTGTCTCCCCCTGCAGGATCCAGAAGAGCGCAAATGTCTTTGCTCTGCCCAGTGATTCACCCGCCAGCCTGCGTGGCGCCCGCCTGTGACAGTCCTTTGATGGATGTCCCTGGACTGAGTGAGCCTGGAGCTTTTGCTCACGAGATTCCACTTCTCGTATCTCCCAATGACTGACTCAGTCGCTCTGTCACCCAGAGTGTCCAAGGTCAGCAGGGACGCCTCCCTTCTCAGTTGGTGAGACTCAGGCGGGCTGGGACTCAGTCTCACGCTGGGGTTGGCAGGACCAACCTTCCCTGGTGGCTTTGGTGCAGGCATGGGACCTTCTCATTCTGCTCCATTGCTGCTCATGGCTGGGAGGCCCGAGCGGGCTCCAGCACGCGCCCTTCCCGGCAGGCCTCACCCAGGTAGTCACATGAGCCCCACGGGCAGGTCGGAGGCTTCCTTCCAGCCCTGCAGGTGACCAGGCCGGCAGCTCTAGCTCCAGCAGCAACAGGCAGGCAAGCACTAGACTCTACCTAAGGACTGCTCAGCCCCTCTGTGGCTGACAAGCTCTTTTATGAGGACCGAGGTGGCACTTGACCCTCATCTATTGGGACGAGGGTTTGCACCTGGAGGCTACAGAGTGCGCCAGCTCTGTTCACGTTTTACAAATGTACCTTTAAGAAAAGACCGCAGCTCCAGGGCCGCGAGCCTTTGGGCGTTGGTAGCTGCTGGCCCAGCCGCCAGAGATTCCTTCCATCCCAGGCAGCTCCCGAGGCCCCGTTGACTGTACGGACCTACAGTTCATCTTCCATGAGGTTCACATCCAATTCTTAAAATTACCGAGTCAAGACAGAATGTTTGGGGTTATAAGAGCTCCAAAAAGACTTCCTTTGAAATGAGCAGCTTGAGTAAGGGTGGAAATGAACTTGCTGCGACTCTTTCCAAAAAGGTTTCCCAAGATCCCCAGGTCGCTGATGCACCTGGGAGGAACTTGGCTGATTCTCAGGGATCCTTCATTTGTGACTCCATCTACTCACACTGCTGCTGTGTTTGTAAGCCGAACATCAGTCAGGGGCTTGGTCATGTTCAGCTGTGCACAGAGCGTGGAAAACTGAGTTGTCCAACCACACACTTCCCCAGCCTGGGGACAAGGTGACAGTTACGGTCTGCCTTCTTGTTTTGGCACTCACACCATCACAGGTGTCTTTTACACAGCTAATTTAGTGCCGCATTTTTCACACTTGGGGGCTTTTGTTTCTGATTTTGCTCTTTACAGCAGCCCTCGAGTGTAGCACCGAGGCGCTGTCCTTGTCCTGCCTCCTCTGGTCCTTGCAGGGATTGTGTAGAATAGGACAGTGAGTGCTGAGAGTTCTCTCTTTCCCTCTCCCTCACCTCCCCCCATATATATGTTATATTTCTATATATAGTAAATGTATATACACATATATATTTATAAAATTTAATATTTAATAGGTGCTTTATAGATATTTCTTTTGCTCTATCAACAACGTACTAAAGAGTGTCCAAAAATCGAAGGGAATTATCTAAAATCACCCTTCTGTCAAGACAACACAGGAACCACACACTGGAAGATAATGTCTAAGGCTTGAGCGCTATTGGTAGACAGGCAGGTAGGGGTGTGTGTGTGTGTGTGTGTGTGTGTGTGTGTTTGGAGCAGAGGAGTGTGGGTAGGTTGGGTAGGTGTGTTTGAGGATTGCTTAGTATCTGTTCTTCCATGTCATGGCAGTGGATCCAGTCAACAATAGTCCACTGCATCAAGTTCCCAGATGTGCGTTCTCAGTGAGGGTTTGCTGAGCATGTACACACAGGTGTGTATACATGTGTGCACACTCGCCTCTGATTGACATGGTGGGGTCACTGCCGGCTCCATCACTCTTTGTGCCCAGGTCTAAATCTCTTCACCCCAAGACACTTTGGATCAGGCATCATAGATTTGACTTTAAAACCACTGCCCTTGGCACTACTCTGGGACTTTTGTTAGTTGTGGGCAAAAAAAATCATCTTTCAGCCCTCTGTTGCAAGGTTGAACCATTTCAATCTTGAAATCAAACAAATGCTTTTATGAGGGCTCTAGAAAATGAAAAATGAGTCAGAGCAGCCAGCCTGTCTCAGAGCACACCCATCTCTCCCCACAGCCGTGGTCTGACCCAGAGGTCCAAGCAGGCATGAGCAACAGTCAGTCACACGCTCCACGCCCTGGTGAGGTTCCGGTCCTGGCTCCAGCACTCTGGGAGCTGGGCTTAACTCAGCTGGACGTCCTTGCTGGTTTCTCCTTCTGAAAGCTGGGGAGAGTGATCGTGTCTGCTTCCCGAGACTTCCACGGAAGCCGAGTGAGTCCAGACTTGTAACGTACCTAGATGTTCCTGTGAGTCATTGTTCTGGTAAGGTCTGGTTTGGGCCAGGAGGTGTCAAGCTCCCCAATTCAAGAAGAGATGCAAAGTTTATGATTTCTGACACAGTAAATAAGACTCTATCAGTACTTCAGCAGTGGGACTGGGCTATAGTCCTACAAGTTGAAAAGGGAAAAATAAAATACTCTATTTTGTCCCCCCCCTTTTTTTTTTGCTCTGAGAAGGTCAAGGTAATATTGATGATCTTTTTCCAAGTAAAATCTTCAGCTAAGAAAAAGTCCATTGAGAAAATGTGTTTTTAATATTATGTCAGTGTGATTTAGTGTGACATTTACTCAATCATGTGACCTTCTAGAATCTAAGACCAAAGGGAACGATTTAGAAACATTCTTTTTTATTAACTTATTGAAAATCATAACTAAGGATATGAAGGAAAACTGCTGCTAAGAGAATGTCAAGTAGCTTATTTCATGTTCTAAACAATTATGTTGATTTAAAATGATCCTCGAATTGGCTTTATTTGCTATTCCAACAGTATGACCAATTAGGACTGTCAGTTTATACAATGAGACTATTATACGGCTCAGTTATGACACTGTAGAAATCCCCTGGCCAACTGCCACACTGATAAACGCGTGTGTCTTCTTTTCTTTTAAGCAGAGGAAGTAAAAGGAATTCTGTCCGTATCCACTAGAAGCCTGGCACTCTGGGAGGTAGAGTTCATCATGCTTTGATCTTGTCCAAAATCACAGTATAGCAAGGAGGCCATCTGAGGCCTGTGACTTCACACCATAGTCTCCATCACTCTCTTCGACGCCTGAGTCGTCCAGTCTGAGGACGTCGCCATCAATACGGGAGAACCGGGTTCTGGACCCTCATCTTGATGTCATCTTAACGTGCTCAACAGACAAACCGGGGCAGTTGTTTTTTTGTTCTCATTATTTTTTCTTCCTTTGCTTACATTTCTCATGTTGTTTTATAATTCTCTCATTGTAGGTTTATTTAGATGAGATCATTTAAGACTTTAAATGGGTAAATTCTATCCTGAAGGTTATTGAATTTTAAAACTCAGCTCACTAGCTATTTTAGGCATCTGTGCTTGTCATTAACAAAGGAAAAAATCGTGGCTGAGTCTCAGCCACTGCATCCAAGACTCCGGGAGGAGAAAATCAGAGAAACCCATAAATCTGTTCAGTTCTCACCTGGCAAGAAAAAAGCACACAAGTGACAAGTGCACACAGTGAATGCACATGGAGTACGAGAGACCCGCCAGGACTTCTTCAGATGAGTTTGTGGAGGAACAAAACAGATGCCTCGGCAAAGGGCAGCCCCTGAGGTAATGGTGTGAGTGGTAGTGAACAAAAGGGGTTTGCTCAGGCAGGGTTAAGTGGGCCAGTTTGGTTGGAGAAAAACATACAGAGGGAAATTAATTGTGAGACCAAAGTGTGCAAAGGGAGCTCCTGAGGGTTGCTGGGGCTTCTGCTTCCTGAGGCAGGCAGTAGGGAGCCGTGGAAGATGGTTGATCAGGGGAATGGTGAGGCAGAGCTCAGAAGTACCTCCCTGGCAAGTGGATGTGGAAAGCATGGGGAGAGGAGAGGGATGTGTGTAGGGTGTGCATTACAAATGTGCCTAGTGGACACAATGGGGCTGCTGCAGCACCGGAAATCCCTGACCTTGTTCATGCAGGTCCAAACATCAGCAGGTGGGACAGATGGGGACTGCAATGAGGGCGGGACTTTGCAGTGGCTGGAGGTGGCCAAATATTCCCTGTCTTCACCCCCAGAAGCAGCCATGGCCCAAAGAAGCTTTAGTGTCTCTGTGTAAGTCTGAACACCTATCCTCACCATTTTCTGTATCGAGGAGGTCGAGGTAAGGATTACCTGATGCAGTTCCACAGAACGTCATTATTTGCAAAGTTCGCAGAAGTGAAATCTTATCTTCATTTTGAGACAGGATCTTACTAAGTTTCTCAGGATCGTCTTGAATTTGCAATCCTCCTGCCTCAGCCTCCCAGAGTTCTGGGATTACGGGCATGTACCACCACGCCTAGCTTGGGGTGAAATTTTCAATGTCATTTTATTTAATATTACTTGTACTTTTATAATTTGTACTAGAAATGTATATTCTATAATACACATAATCCTCACTGATTTAGGGGAATACAGAATTGAAAGAGATTTACTTAATTCCTCTTCCCCCATTTATAGCAGTTGCCTCTATTGGATTCCTCGCAAATGACTTTCCAGCTTGTTTATGGATATAAGTGTTGAAAGCTTACATTTCACATTGTGTTTGAAAATTTTGGTTGTTTGGGAATTGTTTCCCTAATAAACTAAACCTTGTCTTGTCACATCTTATACATGTATCTTTTGAAATCAATTGCAATGACAACGGCCTCAACCCGGGTTCCTGGGAGACCATGAAGCCTGCATCCTCCACACACGTGCATCTCGGGGACCACTTCTCCAAGGACACGGCATGCTGTCACTGCCACACACGAGCACAGTGCCAGGGTCGCCCACACGCCCTGAGCCTGGGCAGGCCGCCGTGCCTGGCATGGCGGAGAGCATGGGGATTTCCTCCCGAGGCCTCTAACCCTGCAGCTGGACAGCAGCC
>PVJO010033451.1:0-12092 GCA_004026905.1 Hystrix cristata
GTTCTCAAGAAACATCCATTTATATATGAACGACTCTAGTTTATCCTTTTTTATGGCAGTGTAGTACTCCATAGTGTAGAAAAACCACATTTTCTTTAGCCATTCGTTGGTTGTTGGGCATTTAGGTTGTTTCCAAGACTTAGCTATTACAAATTGTGTTGCTATGAACATGGTGGTACATATGTCCTTGTGGTATGACAATTTTAATTCTTCTGGGAAGATTCCCAGTAGGGGAATAGCTGGGTCAATTAATACATCTTCATAGTACACGATGATCACATTGCTTGTAGAGACTTGGTGCGTGTACTCAGCATTTCACAATCCTCCTCTTCCGCTACCCTCCCTCTGTCTCTTGGAGATGGAATCTGTTTGTTTTGGTTCGCATTTCTCTAATGAGTAAAGATGTTGAAAACGCTTTTATATACTCAGTGGCCATTTATACTTTTTCTTTTGAGACCTGTGTATTCATTTTGATTGTCCATTTTTTGATTGGGTCTTTATTTTGGGGCAGCTAATGTATTCTAGATTTTAACCATGTGTCTGAGGAATAAATAGTAAAGATTTTTTCCCATTAATGCGTTGTCTCTTCACTCTGTAAGTTGTTTCGTTTGCTGTAAAGAAGTCTTTAAATGTGATAAAACTGCATTTGTCGATTGCTATTAGTTTTTGTGAAATTAGATTTCTGTTCAGAAGGCCCTGTGTCTTCAGGAGTTTCACCTCTTTCGCTCTCCAGCAGGTGTAGTGTTTCTGTTTTTATATCAATCTTTCATCCATTTGGTTTGATTTCAGCACGGAGTTGAAAGATGCGACTTCAGCTTCATTCTTCCACACGTGGATAATCAGTTTTCCTGGCACTGCTTGTTAAAGAGACTATATTTTCTCTAGCATATGTTATTAGCCATCGTGCCACAAATCAGAGGCCTGATGGTGTACAGGCTCACTTCCTCAGTTCTACTCTACTGGTCCACATGTCCATTTTTGTGCCAGTACCATGCTGTCATTCTTACTGTAGCTTTGTAGTGTAACTTGAAATCCGAGATAGCGATGTTTTCTAATTTGCTATTTTGGCTCAGATTGCTTTTCCTATTCAAGGCTCCTTCTGCTTCCTGTTATTTTAGGATAACACTCTGTGTGTGTGTGTGTGTGTGTGTGTGTGTGTGTGTGTGTGTGTGTGTGTGTGTTTGGTGATATGGCCATTTTGACAATATTGCTCGGGTCTATTCAGGAACAGGGGATGTATTTCTATGTTCTGATGTCCTCTCTGATTTTTTTTAGGGTATTAGTCTTCATTATAGAGATCTTTCATTTCTTTGGTTAGGTTAATTGATAGGCAAGGTGATTGTTACTTAATTGTTCTTAATACTTCTCCACCTCAAGCTCTGCCATTTTCATATATATATGAAATATGTATTTATATATACATATATATTTCATATATATAGCTCATATATATTTCACATATATTTATCAGTTCACGAGTTTAATTCATTCCACGATTCTGGGGAAGATGGCCGCGTTCATGTTCATGTGAAGAAGACAGCCACGGTCTTGGTCACTCAATAAGAAATTCACTAATGGAAGCAAAATTTTGCTGAATACTTCTGTTTGTGAACTGAATTGTTCCTGAAAAGAAGTGTTAGTGAACTGAGGTACCACTCTGTGTGTGTGTATGTGTATATGTGTGTGTATGGCACTTGCATCTTTGTTCTTAAGCACATACAGATGTGTGTAAATACACACACTTATATGTATTCATATGTATATAATATTATATACCAACAGGCATAGGTATATAGGTACATAGACTGATTAAAAACATAAATATAGAAACACCATACATGTGTATATATTAAAATATGTATGTATATTGGTTCCTGTATCTATATCTTTTTCATGTGTACAGTCTATCTGGATTTATAGGTTAATTTTGCCTGTTTCCCTTCTTTCTAAAGCATGTCATCAGTCATTTATTCATATTATTAATTTCCATCTGGTATGTAAACTACCAAGGCTTTAAAGACTTTACCTGTTATAATGCCATTTTGTAAAAACACTCTAGTCCTGATTCTTCACTGCATCCTTTTTTTTTTTTTTTGCAAATTCTAGCTCCCATTTTGTTGCTGAAGACAACAGCAATTCCTTCCATATGCAAGAATTTCAAAAGGGGACTGTCACCTGGAGTGAGAATTCTGCGTTGCTGAATAAAGGAAAGAATGGCAACAAAAGATAAAAAGACTTTAGGAACCCACAGAATTCTGAGTTCTATAGCATTTTGATCTAGTCTTGATCTTTGTCTTTTCCTTAAAGTGCCTTAACAGATTAAGTCAGAAATTTGTGAGGCAAAAAAAAATAATGGTAGAGCTATAATCATCTCAAAATCATTTTCACTTTCCCCTCAATAGGGGGTTGCCGTTTCCTGCAGTCATGGAAATTAGTGTTGGCTGTAGGCCTAGGAAGGAGGAGAATAGCACAACTAGCAGAAGTTACACTGAGAACTATTAAATGTATGAATATGATTTCCAATCCAACCCCTACAGCAAGTAATTTTTCCCCAGGCTTCTGGGATTTTCTTACATGAATATATATATAACACATCAAGTATGAGAAGGATTTGGAGATGTTTATTTAACTCTGTTAAAGAAGTGAAGAAATTAAGATAGTTTAGCGCTTACTATAATTCATAATATGTGCCATTTCTTATGACTCTGTCCACATGTACCATATAGCTGCATATGAGACAATCTTCCAGCCCACTGGGGGTGAACATCATCGGCTCCTCTCTGAGTAGACTATGAGAGTATCTTCCTAACCCAGTCTCTGCTTCTCCTCATTGGCATCCACTGTTTGCTTGAAATGTCAAGGCTGTTCATACAATCTCCATGGTTGCTGCTCTCCAACAGCCTCCCATTCCCACTGGATACAGTCCATTTCCCCTTCTCAGGAATTATAAAAACCATGGCATTCCAGACCCTAATTTGATTTTCATCTTACACCACTAACTTCCTCACAACTTATCTTTCCCCCTTTCCAGACTCCCCACTTGTCTCAGTTGTTCAAGGAAAACCGATTCTGTCTTCGAGACCTTGCACAGAAATCAGATCCACACGAGCAGGAGCGCACAGAGGCGAAGCAAGAGCAACAGGATCAGGTTTAGGTCTGTCTACCTTTAACATCTGAAAAAACTGAAGTAATAATAGCTTTCTACTTAATAGTTTACTCTCTGATATGAGAAGGTGAATATAACGGACTAGAAACAATGACTGGCACATGGTGGGGTTTTTGTTTTGTTTTGTTTTGTTTCGAGACAGGATCCGGTTATGTAGCTCAGGCTGGCCTTGAACTCACTATGTAGTCCAGGCTGACCTCGAACTTGTAGCAATCCTCCTGCTTCAGCTTCCCCAGTGCTGGGACTACAGATGTACACCACGACGCCTGGCTGGCACGTAGTGTTTAATAATTTCTGGCTGGTATTATCATAGACAACATGTACTGTAAGGAAGAAGAAATTGAAATGCTCCCTCTTAGACAAGAAATACAGTTGTATGGTATTGTCTAATAAATTCATAATAGTATATGAATGGAAATTTCTTTCTGGAAAAGTTTCCCTTTTGGTTAATTTTCTCAGAGGAATTTAAGAAGAAACTAAAGGGCTTCTAACTCGCTGAGTTCCCTCAGTACGGTCATCCAGAATATAGAGCAACATCAATGTTCTACAGCTGACAGGGGAAGAAGATTTTAAGAGGAGCCCAGGGGTAATCAGATTTTTCCAAAAGAGAGAAAATTAAAAGGTCACTTGTACTTTGAAACGCCCCAGTGCTGGTCTTTGTCAAACATGCAAATCCACAGTGCTGCCTGCAGTGCAATCCTCACAAGTGCCTTCACTTTAGTAAAATGCCCACCTTTATCTTTCTTAGACACACATTATTCCAAGTGCACATCTAAGTCACCCTCCGCGGCTAGAGCTGATCTCATTTCCTCTCTTCTGTCTCCGAATCATGTTAAATACCTCACTAAGAATAATTACCTCTCAGCTAAATTTCCCTGGCCTTTCCAATCCCCCCCCCAATTTTTTTTTTTCCATTTAGAACCAGTCAGTCCTAGGACAGTCAGTTTTATATCCTGTAGAAAAGCATCACATGCTATTTGACATAATTAAATAGTCAAATGGGTTCCAATTTGTAGTTTATTTAAACAATTGTGCTCAAATTATCTCAGTGAGGACTTTTGAAATATGGTCTTATCTAAAAAACTTTAGAAACTTTTGTATTGTCTCCCATCCTTATATAAAAGAAATAGAGGCATAATTTTGGTTTCCTCTCTGTTTTTTATGTCTGTCTGTCTCCCATTCTTGCTCACTTTTTTCATCTCTCCTTCTGTCTCAAAGAAAACAAACAGAAAAGCTAACTTTAATATGCTGAGTTGTACACGAGCTGTCCGATTAATGTTCTTGTGAATTCTTAATAAGAAAGCATGCATATTCACAGGCATGTTTATTAATTCATAACGCAGCTGCTCAGTGGCAGCTCGCAGGGAGAGACATCGCCTCCCACAGAAGCCTCTTGGCAGCCATCAGCCCTTTTCCCTGCCTGGTCATTTGGAGACGTCTGAGTATCAAAGCTGACGGCCCTATATCTGCCCTGGGAAAGGGATGTCTCCTGCCAGCAGGAGGCCAGGGGGATAGGAGGTTCAGGTTTGAATCTCCAATGTGTGGAGAATGAAATAAAAAAGTTAATGAGACCAGTAGAGTCCACAGCTCATTTCAATTATTTTTAATTGTTTTCAGATGCTGCCTGGCATGCTTCGTTTAGTTCTGCAATAAACAGAGCGTGCCGCATGGTGGTGGATCTCGCTTGAGACCCTAAGGAAACATCCCGCAGGAAATGATGAAAAATAATAGAAGGACTACAAGGATTAGTGCGTTGACCAGGTAGGGGAGATGGAAAACAGAGACACACACGAGGGAGCAGAAACAGAGTGGGCGGGAGACTCACAGGAAGGTGCCCTGTTAAATTCTACCATTCCCGAAAATAAAAGCGAGAGAGCAAACAGCAAGACTCCAGTGAAATGCTCTCCAGCTCACTGGAAGTTAGCTTTTCCCAGACTCCTCTCTGTTATTTTTTCCCCTACCCTTTTGGGAGAGAAAACTGACCACACTTTAGAGTTGAGGCCACTGTCTACATACCACGCATGTAGAGTTGCAGAATATCAGAAAGTCACTAATAATCTCAGGTTTGCTGTAGTGCGAACAATGCCTAATACCCTGGTCTGAAACTTAAGTCAACATGTCTAAAGTTGCTCAAAGACTTAATTCTATTGAAAACTCTGAGAAGCCGTTGTTGTACATCATTAAAGAGAGTGTCACTTAGAGAAATTAGCGTTTATTACCCAAATTAATCTCTTCACAAAATGCCAACACTTTGACTAGAAGACCAAAAAGAAATCTGTAGGGTTTAATTGAATAATATACTTCCAATAAACATCGATATGCACTGTAGGAATTATTGAAGGCCATATCAAAGTGAAAATCTTTCTTTCTTCCATGTTTAATGATTCCTGACTCTTAAGTAAGCATAAAAAACAGTGAAGACTGTTAATAATGAAGCTGTCCGATGCCCACCTCCAGAGGAGTCATTGAATTTGAGTATCTATGGATCAAATTTGAGTATAAAATTCTAGAGAAGTCTTCAAGGAAATTTCAATGTTAGCCATGTTTGACAGCATTTGACTTGCAGATTTAGTGGTTTAAATTACATGTGTACACACCACCAAGAGAGAAAGAAGAATTAGAAATAAATAAGTTGAAGATGACAGATAAGGTACGTTGATTATGAGCTCTTTCTCTTACCTGGCATGATGACTCTGATGTCAGTTTAAGTGTATAATGGTGGCTGTGGGTGACGCCCTGCATAAATGCTCTAGAGGGGTGGCCAAGGCCAAAGTGGTCCTGGCCTCTGAAGGCCGTGTCTGTAGAGGATGCTTCTGCTTTAGTCCCATGCCACCTTTGCTCCTGATGTTTGTATTTCATGTCATCTTTACTGAAAACAAAAGGAATATATGTTCACTATAGATAATTATTAAAGGGATACAAATGAAAACATGAATCCCATGTGATTTCACATTTGAAAAGTAATTATCCTTGCATATTCTTTTCCATGTTTCCCTCCAAAAAGGTATTTATGTATACCATTCTGGATGGCCATTCAAAATTTTATTCACCAAACATTACATACTTAACAATTTGCATGTCATTGAGCACCATTTCAAAATTAATTTTCATGGATACATAATTGTCCTTATATTTGTATTCCAAAACCTATTTATCAAATTGGGATTGTTTCTAATATTTGCTGTTATAAATAATAATCTGATCAATACTGTTTATATATAAATCTTACATACATACTTCTGATTATTTCCTTGGAGAAAATTGCAAGAAAAATATTACCAAGCAAATGAAGAATTTAAAGGTTGATGAATTAAAATTCACAAAATGAGCACTCTCACAAGGAAAGCGTAGGAGTGACTATTTAACCTTCCCACAGTTACACAGAACTACAAACTTTTAAACTTTCTCAGCTGATTTCACATTGAAACATGCCATTTTTTTTAACGTTAATCACTTTCATTACTAATGAGAATGAAAATCCTGGGAATTTTTAGTTCATGACCTTTTTATTGGCTTATTGGCTTTTTCTAATCTATTTTAAGATCTCTTTATACAAAGCACTAATGCAGGCTTTGTTATATTTGTGGCCTGTATGTTCCCAACTTTACAATTGCCTTCTAACTTATTTATGGTATTCTTTCACATTTAAATAATTTTGTTTTCATATTTCCAGCTTTATTGGTATTTACATGTATAATTTCTGTTTTTGTTTTTGATCTTAGAAGAGTTTTTCTCCCCAAGATCAAAGGGCAAATTCATCTCCTGTCATCTTCTAGTTTGTTATGATTTCATTTTTTCCCTTTTAAATATTTAGTAGCCTAGAATTTAATTTAGAATTTTGCCAAATATAAGCCAGATAACTTGATTTTCTCTCAATCTTTTACGAATTTTAAAATTTCCTTAATCATATATATATGTGCAGTTATGTTAACACATAAGCGCTATTAAATCTAATTGATGGCTTTTACTCTATAGCAAATTTTAAAAATGCTCTCGACTTACTCATTTAAAATTAGTTAAAAGGAAAATTTTTCTGATGTGCTACAGTGTGTTTATTTGTTATTATTGCAGTAAAGACAGTATAAGATTTAAAACTTGCCATTTGGAAGGGTAAAAATATATTTATTTTTAATCTTCATTTGATTTGCAGCCCTATACTCAATTTAAGAGTAGACAATTTTTGCATAAGTGATCCAGTTCTCCTTTTTTTCAATAAAAACAACCCAGTTGAAACATGAATATCCGGCAGAAAAGGCAATTCACAAAGAAACCCTTACTAGTTACACAAAAATGGGAGTTTCCAAATCAAATTCTATATGTAAATAAAAAGAAGTCAATTGTTACTCATTAATTAAAATATGTATTTATAAAATTATAAGACATAGTACGAAGAAAAAGGAAGAATTAATTCTTACATATATTCTTATATACCTTGCTGTTGAATGCCAGTATTAAAATCTCTTGAAATTATAATGTACTTTGATCCTGAATTTCTCCTTCTAGAAAAATGATATTAGTAGTTTAAATAAATACAGGGGAAGTCAATCAAATATTAGTTATAAAAATATTATTAAACTATACAAATATCTGACAATCATATATATCGTTTATTAAGGGTTTATGATGTGCTTGATGTGTAACTTCATACATATAATTCTCACAACATTCCAGAAAAGTAGGTAATATTAACTTTTTTTTCTTTTAAGATTTGAAAATTGAGGAATCCAGCTAGTAATACTCCAATGACAACTTGAAGCAGGTAGTTTAGTTCCAGAACAGGGATCAATGATTGAATGAATTACAGAGCAACTGCCACTCCATAAGGGCCAGTTCAGTTTAGGTCTAAGCGATCTGATAGTAGCTAGTTTTTTTATACTCATGCGGTAGATTAATATACTTTCATTCTTCATTCTCCTGAGTTAGACTAGTTTCTTTCTTTTTTTTTTTTTTTTTTTTTTTGTGGTGCCGGGGATCGAACTCAGGCCCTTGTGCTTACAAGGCAAGCACTCTAATCACTGAGCTAAATCCCCAGCCCCATAGACTAGTTTCTAATTTGGTTTGATGTATTAGTGCAATCACAAAAAATATACACAAGGATTTTATATATGATGAGTCACATGTTTTTGCCAGCGTCACACATACCCACCAATTGGTTTATTATAAAAGCCTTGATCACAGCTGTTTCCTCACAACACTGGCTCGATGTCGCTCAGCTGTCTTCTACGATTTTATGTGGTGTCAGGCATTTAATGTCAAGGAGCTGTGGATATGTTGGACAAAAACGAAAGAACCACGTTTATTCTGCTGACGTATGAAACGATTCTCATGAGTGAATTCCCTCTCTTTGTCCCCAGAGGCTTCCTTTTATGCATCAGGCACTTCTCTCAGATTTTGATGTTCATGTTGCATTGGAAAAGGGTTTTTTGTTTTTTTTTTTTAAGACTTCATGGTTGCTTACAAATTAGGAGAGGTAGAATAATCTTACATCATCTCCGTGTCTTTTTCTCCATACTTGTACACTTTGCAATGTAACAGACTTCAGATTAGTGTGTACAGTCCAATTGTAGAGACTAAGCATCAGTGATCTAGTCCGGGGTCGCTGGAAGGAAGAATTTTTTTTTTTTATTTGAACGGTCAGATATGCTAAATTAAGGTTACTGATGTATTTGGACTCAATTATGACTGATTTAGTGAATGATAGACTATATTCCTAATTGTATTTCCCTAGCAATTTTATATTTCTATTTCTGTTTTCAGTTTTTGTCATAACTCAACATCTTAGTTTCTGTACCTTTTTACTAATTTTACCTCTTTCAACCATATTATGTTCTGGAAGATCATTTCCAGTTGGGGGTGGAGGGGGAGAGGCAGCATTTCTTTTTTCCTGGCCCATAAAATACCTCCAACATACAAGAGGCAAGGATGGAACTTCTTATGTTCAGTGTGTCTCCTGTGTGCTGAGGTAAGAAAAAAGAGTAGGGAAAATTTGAATGTCTTTCCTATTTTCATTGAAGATATCTATTGCAGTCTGCTTTGAAAAATGCATCATAATAACATGGCTAATAGAAATGTTTTACAATTCACACCATTGAGAATGGAGGTAGAAAGAAGCTTCCAGAACAACAGCATATAACCATCTCTTAAATTCCCAACACTAGTGTCAAATTGTTGGCAGTTTCATGGAATTGTGGGAAGTTGATGTATCAGAATCATTTAGCATACAGCCCAAAAGACTTTTTGGTTGATTTTGAATTGATTTTTTTTTTTTTTTTTTGGTACTGGGAATCGAACTCAGGGCCTCATGCTTGAGAGGCAAACACTCTAAGCACTGAGCTAAATCCCCAGCCCTTGAATTGATTTTTATATAAGGTGAGCAATACAAATCTAGTTTTAATCTTCCCCATATAGTTATCCAAGCACCATTTTTTAGAGAGTTTGTCTTTTTTCTGAAATATGTTTGAACAACTTTGTCAAAAGCAGCTGCAAGGGTTTATTTCAGTGTCCTTTGTTCTATTCTGTTGAGCTCTGTGCTGAGTTTTATGCCAGCACCATGCTGTTTTCTTACTGTGGCCATGTAGTGTATTTTGAAATCAAGTATTGTGATACCTTCAGTATTGCTTTTTTTGCTCAGAATTTCTTTCACTCTTTTTGGTCTTTTATGTTTTCATATGAATTGTTTTTTTTTTTTTTTTTTTTTAACTAGGTCTTCATGGTATTGATATTTTAATGGAAATTGCATTGACTATACTTGATTCGAACACTTTAACAATATTAATTTTTGTCAATCCATGAACACGGGAGGCCTTCCCATCTTCTAGTGTCATCTTCAATTTATTTTTGCAGGAGGAGGGCACACCTTAAGAGAGAACATTGGGCAAAATGGACAAGATCAAAGTACATTGTGTGTGTGTGAAAATGTCACAATGTAACTCAATATTCAGTATAATCAACAGTACTAAATTTTTAAGAGAGATTTCCTACACTCTTTTTATGGGGTATAAACATATCCAACATAGCATTCAAAGCAATATTATATTTTGTCATGTATAATCTGGGCATCTTATTCTTTTTTCATAATCTTTAAGATTCTCCATGCGTTACTGACTTCCACAAAAGCATTAATGAGCACTGACGATATTATTTTAAGAAATAAACAAGAGGCAGAATACAGTGCACATTAAAGTGAAAAAAAATAAACCTTTATAATTCCTTTATTCAGCTACCTTATTAAACATTCTTACTATGTTGACCCAAAATGGGAGTTTTCCTATTTGTTCTTAGACAACATGGTAGTTTTTTGCTTTTTGTCACCTACTTTCAGGTACTTCTCAAATTTGGAAAGATTCGGGTCTACACAGTCTCTGGCTCCAAACTTCGTAATGGTTCCCTAGAGCAACTTCAATCTCAAAACAAACAAACCAAAAAATTAGCCGTGTGTGTGTGTGTGTGTGTGTGTGTGTGTGTGTGTGTGTGTCGCGCACGCATGCGTGTGTATTGACGAATCCTATTTTATTACTTAATTTATACTCTTAAAGTGCATTTCTTGTTATATATCGCTAATCAAAACAATTCTTCCAAGAACATAATGATAAAACTAAGAGAAAAATCTAGCTACTCTATGTTTTTTTACACATAGGTTGGATAATTACAAATCACAGCTGTACTTACTGCTTTCAAAACTGCTTAGTCAATTCTATCTCACTTTCAAATGCCTTCTTAAATCTAGACTAATAGTTCTTCTTATGTGATGAAGGTATTTATTTTATATATCAGTTTGGCAGTAGGTGTCTAAAGACTTAAGGTACCTCATTTGTTATTAACCTGAAAGAGATGAACAATTTAGAACTTTAAAATAATTTAGAACTTTAAATCAAAACAATGATCTTTTTTATCATTGATTTTTGCATTAATTTATTTTTAAGCACAGTTCATTAAAATTGGATTTATCTTGATTATTTAATTTTTTGTACCTCCTTACATTTTGTCTCCAGTGCAAATTTCTTGCTTGCCTCATCCAAGGCCCAGTTTTAAGAGCTCAGTAAACAAGTCAAAGTGATTGCTAATGTGTTTTTTGGGTCTTCCTAAGTCTGAGCTTGATCCCTCTGCTGAGTGTATATTCTGAGGTTATTATCTCAGTTTCTCTAGGACTAAGTGTGTGCCTAGAAATGCGACTTCTGATTAGTTTATTCTCTGATGCTGAGTGTAAGGCTTTTGCCTGGATCTTAACAAGCTCTTTTTTGACTGTTACTTGTCAATTCTTAGTGTGGATTTTGAGACATTCTCTTATTGATGGGCAGCTTCCACAATATCCAGCTGACTCAAGTCTCACACACTGCTTAAGTTTGCATCCATCGTGTCCTCCTGAAGTATGAATCTCTCCACAATACCTACACCTACCTCAATGGCCATCTCTGCTTCAAAGCTTCCACTTTTGCCCGTCAATTCCTAAGTGAACTCATTCTGTCAAATCCTGCTTTGACTGACAAAATATGAATAATTTCATGAAAGTGAACTGAAGAACAAATTTTAAAGAAGAGGTTATGTTTCAATAGTAGCAAATGCTACAGAGAATTTAAAATGATAGAAAATTGGTTAAGGGCCAGTAATTTGATTATTTTGTGATTTTCTTGGTCATAGACTTGGGAATTTTATTCTTTCATCATGGCACATATTTGTGAAGGGCTAATGTGTTAAGCCTTGCTCACTTTTATAACAGGATGACATGACTTAAATCAGATACTCACAAAATAAATATCATAATAGGCTTGGCTTTCACCTATGATTTTCAACACAATTTCAGTAGAATTATTGGTAAGACCTTAGTAACTGTCAAAAGAAGATTTTCAGTACAGTGGTTAAGGAAGAAACCAAAGGGCAGACCTAATAGTAAATGGTGATATATTGGAATAGACAGGCAGATTGTTTT
>PVJO010033452.1:0-12066 GCA_004026905.1 Hystrix cristata
GGTCGCTTTCTTGCTTTACTGCTCAGCCCTAGGTGTGGAATTATGTCGGTAGTGCGTTATTGTTCGTTGCACCTGCCACCTCTGGGACTGAAATTGCCCACGTGGGTTCTTTCTCCTTGTTGTACCCCGAGTGGTGCAGGTGTGCTGTACATAGTTCGGGTCTCTGTGTCCCCCAGAGCTCATGTGTTGGAGTCTCACTTCCCAGAATGGTGTTCTTGGTGGTGCTGCGGAAACCTGCAGAGGCGCGGCAAGTTTTAGGTTGCTGCGGATGCGCTCTTGAAGGAGATTGGAAGATACTGGTGTCTTCCCCTCTCTCTTTTATTCCTGGCCATGATCTGAATGCTCTGTGCCACCGTGCACATTGACCACAATAGGCCGCCAGAGGCCCAAAGCAATGAGACAATGAATGATAGATCGAAACTTCCAGAACGATGGCTCCCAAATAAATCTTTTCTTTTTATAAGTTGATTGGTTGCAGGTATTTGCTCCAGTGATGCTATGTTCATGACAGCTAGGCAAAGCAGCTTAACACAGGGTGTTTAACACTGGACTGACGTGTCATGGCTCGGGCTTTGGAGCAAGTGGGGAAATGATGGTTGCTCTGTGGTGCAGGCTGTGGTGCTGTCAGTAGGGTCATTCTCAGAAGAAGAGAGTAAAGAAAGAAAGAAAGAAAGAAAGAAAAAAAACCAGCCTTACAGGTAGAGGAAGCTAGGAGGTGCCCTGTCCACACCAGGAGTTTCTTAAGGTACCCTGCTTTGAAGAGACAGCTAGAGAGTTAGCACTGCATTGTGTCAGTAGCTGCCTCCTGTGAGTGCTAGCAAGCTTTTTTTTACCCATCACCTTTGGAAATCTTGTCAGAGACTGTTCCCTCTGTTAGCTTTCTTTTATCTCTCTGTTTGTAAATTAAAATAAGATAAACAGAGCTGAGTGCAAGATAGAAAACAATGTATTTTGACAAAATTAAAACATTGCAGACAAATCATCTTGCTAGGGGAGTGCAGAGCTGGTAAAGGCACAGCTCTGGGGACCCTCGTCCTGCAACATGACCTACAGGCCACTGTTTGGGACCCGACTTTGACTGCTGCTGGTGGTTTTCTCCTAGAATCTTCTTTCTGCCTCTTCCTCTCACCATCCTTCAACAGCTCCTAAAATTCAGTACTTATTACGCATTGAAGTAGAAACAGATGCGCAGTGATGAAGGGCTGCATCTTAGAAATTATTGCTTATAAGTTTAGAAGAGACTTGGCAAAGTGGCGTATTTTGGTTTTGGATTCACAGATACAGGGACCTGATGGTTTTAGGGTCTCAGAATTGCTTGGCCTGAATTACCCCAACCAAACTCCTAAATGATCAAAGCAAAAACAAGGCTACAGTATATTCACTCACAATGGAAAATGTACTCTCCAAGCAATAACTACATGCTTATACATACTTACTTGTTCAATTAGTTATTTCTAACATTATAAAAGTAATGATCTTAGGGAGGGAAAGAAAGGATACAAGCTGGTATGTACAGCAAAAGGACCCTCACAATTTTAGAAAAGCCTTACCAGAAAGAAGCCAAGATAAGAGGCCAAGAAGGTGAAATAATCACAATGGTTCAGTGGGTAACCACATTTTGGTGGTCATACCTATCAGTTTCTTTCTCCTGTGACTGCCTGTTTGTGATTTTGTACATTTATTGACAAATACACAAAATTTTTTTTTGAAAAATATCTTTCTGAACCAAATCAACTCATAGAATTGGAAAGATATTGAAATGTCTGGTTAATGTTAGGGGCCAAGGACAAGTAGGTGATTCCTAGATTTCAATGTTATCAGGCAAATCCGGAATCACTAATATTTAGTATGTATTACAGTTTAGATCTGAAATGTCCCCCCACCCCAAAGTCTCGTGTGTTCAAAGGTTGGGCTTTCTGAGGTGACGGCATCATGGGGAACTTTGCTTAGCATGGATTAATTCACCGACAGATTCTTAACTGAATGTGTGGTTAGGAAGAGAGGCTGAGTGGGGCGGGTGAGCCTGGACACATACCTAGCTCTTCAGGTTCACTGATTCCTTCCTCTCTGTGATTCCCGGCTGCTGTGGTGGAGCAGCTTTCCTCCATGGGGCCTTTCCACCATGCTGCGTCTGCCTTGGAACCAGCTAACCATGGACTGACTCCTTTGAAACTGCGAACCAAAACAAACTTTTCTCCTTGTGTTGTGGATGCCAGCTCTCTGCCCCAGGGACAAGGAAGTGACTAACACATATGAGGACTGAAAATTCAACTGGGCTTCCAACAGAGGACTGATATCTTGAATATGTAAATAACTCAAGAAATTCAGACCCCCAAAATTTAAAGACCCAATCCAAACATGGGCAACTGAAATGAATAGACACTTCTCAGATGAAGAAGTAGAAAAAGCAGGTAGATATATGGAAAAATGTTCACCATCACTGGTCATTTGAGAGATGCAAATTAAAACAACCCTGAGATTCCACCTCACTCCACAAAGAATGGCTATTATCAACAAATCAGCCAATAACAAATGCTGGAGGGGCTGTGGAGAAAAAGGAACCCTTCTCCACTGTTGGTGGGAATGTAGACTGGTACAACCACTATGGAAATCAGTGTGGAGATTCCTCAGGGAACTAGGACTAGAGGTTCCATGTGACCCAGCTATTCCCCTTCTTGGTATCTTCCCAAAATAATTAAAAGCACCATACCACAGCGATAATATGCACACCCATTTATAGCAGCACAGTTTGTGATAACTAAATCCTGGAAACAGCCCAAATGCCCATCAACTGAGGAATGGATAAAGAAAATGTGTTTTTTTTTTAATACAATGGAGTACTACTCTGCCATAAAGAATAATAAGCTTGAGATATTTCTAGGTAAATGGAAGTATCTTGAGATCATACTCTTAAGTGAAATAAATTGAACACACATGTTTAAATACCACATTGTTTCTCTGTTTTGAGAAACAGGAAGTGTAAATAAGGACTAAAATGTATTATATGGGGAAAGGGAAGAGATTGTTCAAATGGGAAGGGGAACAAGAGAGGGGGAAAGGAATAGAGGAAAAAGAAAAATGAATAGAAGGAAAAAATGGAAACAAAGCTTTTGTAAATAAGGAGGGAGGAGTGATTGAAGGGAGAGGAGGGGAATGGGAAAAAATAAGCAGCAAGATATATCACGTACAGGTACAAATTCCCTATGATGAACGTTATCACTGTGTATATCTAAAATGTACCATTAAAGTATAATTAAAAAAATTGAAAAAAAAATCAACTGGGCTATGCCTTTTATTGGAGTTGGAGTAGCCAAGTGACAATTTTTGAACTCTTCTCTATGGTTGTTAATGGTAATGAATATTAATGTCCAATAGGTATTATTGAACATTTATGAAGATTTCTCTACCTGTAGAAGATAAGGAATACTATACAGTCATTATATCCTCTAGAGCGGAAGTCAGCCTACTATACAGTCAGTGGGTTGGCTGCCTGTTTTTGTAACTAAAGGTGTACTAGAGCCCGCCGATGTGCGTTTGTTTATGTGTGATCTGTGACTACATGCCTGCTATAGTGGCAGCATCGAGTATTTGAGGCAGAGTTCACGGAGTCTGGAATGTTTACTATGTGGCTCTTTGCAGGAGCAAATTGCTCCTGTTTTAGGTGATTTTAAGTTAGGAAGCAATACCTACATAGAGAAATCAATAACAGAATACACAAGAGTCGATCCTTGAGTGCTAGGTTACTGCGCTAAGTTTAAAATGCTAGAGCACTGCACAGAGAGGATGGTGGGAGGGAGACTAGTCTGCCAGCAGGAGGGAGGACAGACAGATGGAGAGTGGAACGTGACTCAGAAATCTACCACAATTGGGTAGGATGAGGTAGGGACGGGCGCTGTAACGCAGGGTCCTCTGTGGACATCACACATTTCACAGTAGCACTGGCAACGTTTGGGCCAGCTCCGCAGGGTCAAATGAATAGAGCATCATTACTTAGAGGAAGGTCAAAGCCGATCTGGGGTACAGATCTGGGGTACAGGAACAATGAATAAGGTTTGATGGCCAAACAGGAAAGTGGGGTGTTGTTAAAGTGGGGGCTGGGTGCTCAGGTTGGTGCTGGTGTTCGGAGCTCTGATTTGAACCAGCGGGCACAGGCAGAGGCCATGTAATAAGAGCTATTGCTGTCAAGGACATATAAGTAGGTGGCACGTGTGAGGGAACGTGGAAGTGTGTGGAGACATCGACACTGTTATTAATGCTGCTGTTGTTGAAGAGAAACAGTCCAAATGCTCATCCTCGTTTAGGATAAATTTGGGGTGATTTAGAAAAGCTGCCAGATTGTGCCTGAGGAAGTTGGTCAGAATCCAAATGGAGCTGATTACTCTTGCAGAAGCCGGATTAAGAGCTGGGCATGGTGGAGATGGTCATAAGTGACACCTAAGAAGTGCCTGAGGAAGTGCTGATGGCAGTTTAGAAAGGTGGACTAAGGCTGTATCCAAACTCTTCTACTACAAACATGTAGGACTACCAGAAAAAATAACTGGAATACATCGTTTCAGTCACAAGAAGGAAATGGCAGTCATCAGAAATGAAGACGGAATTAAAACCAGAGTGTTTAGAATATGGATGTTGGGGCCGGGGATTTAGCTCAGTGGTAGAGAGCTTGCCTTGCAAGTATCAGGCCCTGAGTTCCCAGCACCAAACCAAACAAAACAAAACACCCCAGAAAAGCAATCAACCCACCAACCAACCAAACAAACAAAAAATAGAGTTTGGATGTTGCATCTGTTGTGGACATGCCTGAAAATCAGGATGGATGCTTCTGTCTGGTGACCATGAGCTTGGTTGAAATGATGTGTTGTAAATGTGACCTTTCCGTAAAGTCAAGACCCTCTAGAAATACACTCTAAAAGCAAGAGGTGACTAGAAAACAGTTTACCTTTATTTTTTTCTTTTCTTTTCTTTTTTTTTTTTTTTTTTTTTTGGTGCCGGGGATCGAACTCAGGGCCTTGTGCTTGCAAGGCAAGCACTCTAATCACTGAGCTAAATCCCCAGCCTGAAAACAGTTTACCATTGTGGGAAATGAAGAAGAAATGGTCTCTCTTGGTCTGAGCTGTGGATTAAAAAAAATTGTACTCAGCGGCTATTATAACTCAGACCTGTATCTCTCACAGTTTGCGATTCCTTAATGGTGTTCAGTGACTCAGAAATATCTAACTGAAAAATAACTGTATTTCATCATGGTGTACTGGTACCCACAGGGTACCGAGCAGCAGAAATTCAAAATCACGTTGAAAATATACTCCCACGACCAGACCTGCAGGTTTTTCACAGAGAAACAAAACACTGCAAGTATTACCTCACATCAAAATTATAAATCATGTGGGAAAATAATACAGAAAGAGAGAGCAAGAGGGAGAGGGAGAGAGAGAGAGAAAGAGAGAGTACAAACACAACGCATAAAGAGGTAAGGAGCCCTCAACTCCATGAAATAATCTGAAATAGAATACAAAATAAATGTAAAGATTAAGGAGACAAAAGGAAAAAACTACATAAATATCATATGACTCTGAAAAGATTTTTATAAAGATCCAAATCAAACTTCTAGAAATGAGGTTCTAATCTGTCTAGTTAAAATGTCAGTGGTTGAGTTAAACATCAGGTTTGTTGCCTCGAGGTTATAAGCATCTGCCCGGAAGGCAGAGCTGATGAAATTGTCCAGCAAGCTGCCCGGGCGAATGCAGAGAGGGAGAAATCCGATAGCTTCAGGAGCGTGCCAGATGTATGAGAAGACACAGAATGTGTGTGTTTCATTTTGGGCTGTGATAGCAAAGCCCCATCGGCTGGGCCGCTTATGAGGAACAGAAATTTCCTTCTGTTGTGGAAGCGACCAGTCGAAGATCAGAATGCATGGTGAGGCCCCACCTCCTGGTTCAGAGCTGGCCATTTCTTTGGATCGTGACCCCCGACCCCATTTCTTCTTCTAAGGGCACTGATCTCATCTTGGGGCTCCACCTTTGTGACATAATTACTCCTAGGTCTCCATCTCTTAATACCATCACACTGGGAATTAGTGTTTCAACATTTAGGAGACACAGATGTTCAGTCCATGGCAATATTTAACTGAATTCCAAAAGAAAAGAATAAAATAAATGGGAAAGAAAATATTTAAAGAGATAATGACTGAAATTTCCCCCAAATTGAAGAAAGATATGAAATCTCTGTAGTCAATAGTGTAAATGGTCATAAATGGGATGAATAAAAAAAAATCTATGTAGAAATACTGTAGCTAGAGTATCCCAAAAAGAAAATACTAGAAGCAGCCAGAGAAGCTGGGTGTGGTGGCTCACACCTATGATCCCAGCCCTCTGTGAAGCTGGGGCAGGAGGATCACAAATTTGAGCCCAGTCTAGGCAATTTAGAGATTTAGTGAGAGCCTGTCTCAAAATATAAAACAATAAAGGGCTGAGGATGTAGTTCAGGGTAAAGGCCCTGAGTTTAATTCCTAGTACCACAATAAATAAATGATAGTTAAGAAAAATGAAGAGGAAGAGGAATAGAAAGAGGAAGAGGATGACGAGGAGGAGAAACTAAAGAAAAATAATAGAGTACCCTCAAAGAAACAAAATTTATAACACTGAAGTTTATCAAAAGCATAGATGGTATCAAACAATGGTATTTTTTAATACTAGCGAGAGCAAACAAATGGTCGTAATAAAAGGGTGATAACCATGACACTTTGCCTGAGATTGTTTTGGTTTTCTTTCTTTCTTTTTTTGGAGCTGGGGATCGAACTCAGGGCCTCGTGCTTGCTAGGCAAGCACTGTAACCGCTGAGCTAAATTCCCAGCCCTATTTTGCTTTTAACATTCTAAGAGCCAAGTTTTGGGAAATCCCTCAGGCCAGAGCAGACTACTGGTCACCCTGAAATGCTGCGTGCAGTTCCACTGTCATTAGAAGGTAAAAATGAAAACATGTGGTCAGGAAAGAGCTCAGGTGAGACACTGGCATCCAACAAAGGTGAAAAAGTTCACCTCTTGAAACCACAAAACTAGTGGAGGACAGTCTAGCGAAAAGAAAATGAATCCTGATGGAAGGAATAAGATGTAAGAAGCAATGGGGAACAAATAAGTTAGGGGAGACATTGATCAATATAAGGAGCAATGAAGTAATAATTACGATAACTATGAATTTGAAGAAGGAGGAAAGGTAGAAAAATAGAACCGGCAATGACAACATGTATTTGAAATTATTACAGTGAAGGTAGGACTATTAATTATACTTTATGTATGCTGAAAATCTCCAGCGCCACATCTCCTTCCTTTTCCTCCTGAATAGTTCAGCTCAAAAGTGGTAGGGTGAGATGGTGGCCACATGGGGCAGGCGCCAGCCATCGTGGCTGAGAGTGGCATGACGGAGTCCCGGCACCGTGCGGGGGGAGCCTGCGGCAGGTCTCAGAAGTGGTGGAGCCGGAAGGGTATTTGCACAGGGGCCTCCGCTGCCTGGTGTGGAGTATCAGGAGCCAAGCGAGATAAATGAAGCACTCCCACGGTGAGTGGCGTGATGTAGGGTGGTGGAGCTCTGGCAGGAGAATGGCTGTCCAAGCGTCACTATGTGAGGAAGACACTTAAGAAGCAATTTCCTGACTAGGTGTCCGAGCCCAGTCTGTGGTGAGAGGGAGTCCACCAGCTGTGGGTGGTGGCGGTGGCCACCTGGCATGGCATCATGGAGTTAAGGGGAGTGAGGAAGGCAAGGGAGATAGGGAGTTGGTTATGCACAAGGATGTTAATAAAATCAGTAAATATACTAAGGGTAATTGGGAACCGTGTATCTCATCATCATCAGCGAGAGAGAGAGAGTAATAAAAAGAAAAAACTATAAAGAACCCTAGAGAGATTGGATTAGAATCAGAGGTATCTCCGTGAACTCGAGCTTCTCCATCTAGACAGATGGATACGGGCATCAGTACATGTACCACTTTCCCCTAAAATAAGACCTAGTTGGAAAATAATGAGTCTTGAAAACTAGATACCGAAAATGCCAGCCCCACCAGCCCATCCCTGCCGCACCTGCCCTCACTGTTCTCTTGCTTGGTGGCTACTCGGTAAGGCCAAGTGAGGCTCATGCCACAAAATAACCTGCCTCTAACCATCAGAGTTGTCAGGGTCATGAAAAGCAAGGCGAGACAGAGGAACTGCTCCAGATAGAAAATGAAAAGAAATGACAAAAAACGAAGCCCATAATTTTGAAAAGAATCTTTCTGCCATGAAAGACATTAGGACAATGTCTGGGCATTAGGGCATCAATGCTAGTTACTTGGTTTGGGCGGTTGTGTGAGATTTTGCAGTACTATTATCACTATTTCTGGCAGGAAACACTAACATATGCAGGAGTAGGTGGATGATGAGCATCATGCTGGCAATTTATCTGCAGTGATTCTGGGACAAGTTCTTCATCTTATACTTGCAACTTCTTTTGTAATTTTAAGATTGTTTCAAAGTAAAACAAATATTCTCAGAGAATTTTTTTTTTTCTGGCAACACTGTGGAAATATGTCCCAAGAAAACTCTCCCAGTATGACAAGATACTTAAAATGCTGACTATAAAATAGGAGCATGGCTGAGCAGACAGTCAGAAGGAGAAACAGTCACAGACCAGAATGTGAAGAAGGCAGATTCCCCAGGAGTAAGCGAGCTGTGGGGCACTCTTCTCCCTGAGATGACAGTGTGCCCCAGCCCGCAGCTTCCTATGGACGCAGATGGAAAGAGAAAGAAAGGTGAGTGGTCTGAGTCACCTACTCCCCACTGAAGGAGACTGGCCTGCTTGGGTTTTGCCTAAGTACAGAATGGAGGTCATTTAAAAAGTCTTGAGAATTCTTAATCAGCAGTCTTCCCTCCATGGGTTTGCTGCTAAACTTCAAAGTATCTGTGTGATCTGAAAATCTCCACGCTTAGCTTTATGCTGAGATTAATCCTGGTGCAGTGTTAGGTCTTCAGCCAGGTTCTCTGCAACACAGGTCCTGAGGCCTACCTCTTCCTGCACCACAGCTTCGTGATGAAGGATGCAGGGACCCAGCAGACGCGCTGTAGAGGAGGACCTGACTCGGGGCAGTTCCTGCCAGGCAGGAAGGGACACAGCCTGACTTACCATCTCCTACCAGCTCCTGCGTCCTGTTGGTCAGTTTGCCTATGGAAAGGCAGTTCCACCACACTTCACACTTCCCCCTCGGTGGCTGTTTAGAGTGGCCCGCGTCTCGTTTGGGTCTAGAAGCAGGGGACCCAGAAGCTACGCACGCACGGCTGATGATCTGGCCTAGCCGAGGCGTGGCGGCACAGTCCTGCAGGCAGACCAGGGAATCTGAAAAGGCGCAGTCTCCTCCTCACCACTGCTCTCATCTGATCACGCTCTTCGCTTATTTTGGCCTCTGTTACTATAATGTAAAGTCTGTACTTTTATTTTTATAGCAGCAAGATACACTACTGTCTCCTCAGAGAGGAGAGGAGTAAGTCTGGCTAGACACAGGATGGTCTTCAAAGTGGTAGCCAGTTGAGCTGTCTGGGTGTTAGTGCAATTCTAACCGCTGGAAGCCAGAATATGTAATGTGTTGAATCGATGCACACTCAAGAACGTTGCATTGTTGAGACAAACTCCCGAACGTCATGTATGTCAAATGCTAGTTGACAAATGAGCCCGTCTTGGCTATTCTGTGAATCTGGCTGCTTTGGATATGTTCGTAAGACCAGGAATTCTATGCCCCCAAACTCAAGGACTGCTGGGACACGAAGTCCTTCTTCTGAGGGAAGGTTCTTTGGAATGCCACCTAATGGAGAAGTGTGCAGAGTGTGAGCACCTGCTACTCTCTTCTCCCCATCCCTCAGAGCAAAAGAATGCCGCATCACCAGTGCACCTCAAGGTGCCTGCCAGGCTCCATCAGGCATGGTGGCTTATCAGGGGCCTGCAGCCATCTCTCAGCTCAGCCGGACACTCCGCGGTGGCCGTGGAGAGAACAGGCCTGGTGAATGCGGCCGCCTTTCCTGTGTCTTGCCTATTAGCAGGAAGCTCTTTTCAGCCTCATGTCATGTGGAGGGAGGCTGACCCCATCTCTTCTGTCCTATATGCTGCTGCAGGGCCACACATTAAGGCCTTCAAGTTTGGTTCTGGGGACGGGGGTGAAAACGCAAGCTCCTCATTCTTTTTTTTTCAGCGGCCGCAAGGCGCAGCACAGGACCGGAGCATCACCCGGGGCCAGGAACTCTTCTCCCACTCTCTCCTCTTCATTTTCAAAAGCCGACCCTTTTATACCTAGCGTGGTAGAAGAGTAGTGGAATCGCTTTTTAGGTAATTCCAGATAGTATTTCATACTGGATGGGTGGTGCCAGTTGGTGACTGGTATCTGTCATCTTAGGATTTCAGACAAAGCTTCTACATTAATATTCAGCTCTCTGTGGATTCCTTCTCATATTGAAATTCAACTTGAGAACATTTAAAATGTGCACCAGGAGACATGTGCAAGAAACTTCATTGCAACACTGTTGGTAACAGAAAAAATTTTAAAGAAAACAACATAAATAACCCTGGATAAAGGAATGGGTACTAATCCACTCTAGTTATTCAAACAATGGAGTACTACACAGCAGTTAAACTGAGTGGCTAACCCTGAAGAACATTGTATTGAGTGAAAAAAGAAAGCTGGAGCCACACACTAAAATACTATTTATTTAAGTGTTAGTAACCTTGGAAACAATATATGGTGGTTTTGAATACAAATGTATAAAATATTACATATAAACATAAAATCATTATATGCTACTCTCCTGGAAAGGAGAAAGGAGTAAATAACAGCTGAAGAAGCTTGTCCTTTAAAGAAGACAGGAAATATTTTTAAACAAATATGGTAAAATACTGAAATCCTTACACTTAATCATTTAATTTGCGTTTAAATTAATAATATACGTACAATTAACATAAGTTAATTTGATTTGCTACATTAATTCGTTTAAAGTTGAATGAATTAATGTAAATAAAATGCATTTCATCTTGATGTCATTTTGAAACGTGATTTTATAATACTTTTGAAGTTATTTACAATTGATATCTTTTAGAAAAATAACGAACTGGATGTTCTTTTTTTTTAATTTTTATTTTTTATTTTTATTTTTTGTGGTGCCGGGGATCGAACTCAGGCCCTTGTGCTTACAAAGCAAGCACTCTAATCACTGAGCTAAATCCCAGCCCCATGAACTGGATGTTCTATAGAATGATAAACTATCAGTTGCTAAGAGTCTGAGCATGAGGACTACATTTTAGCATACAAACTGCCCTCTTCACTCATCGAAGCAGCATCTGCTTGCACTTGATGATAGCTGTTACCGGGCACATCCCCTGAAGTGCATTAGCGAAACAGTCAGTTCACGCTGGTGCTGCTGGGAGGGACAGACCCTTGGAGAGCTGTGACTCGGTGGGTCTCAGGCCATCGAGGGAGGGTGGGACTCCAGTCTTAAATTTCAATCTCTGCCCATGAGGTGAGTATTTTGCCCTTCCATGTGCCCCCCACCCTGGTGTGCTGCCCCACAGGCTTAACGCACCTGGCCCCATCCAGCCTGGATCGAAACATTCAAAACCATGAGCCTAAAGAAACCTCATCTCTTTATAAGTTGATTTATCTCAGGCATTTGTCACAGTGATAGAAAACTGACTGACACAGTGGTACTGCATGGTGGGAAGTCCTATCGATTCTGTTTCTGAACAATGAGTAATGTTAACAGATTAGAAGCCATTTGTCCTAGTGGTGTCAAATATTTCACGTTTTCACTACATGCCAATATTTTTTCTATTTGAACTCATATTTGGGGTTCCATTCAAAATGTACATCTTCTAGTCAACATTTATTTTAGTTCATTCCATCCATAGAAATCCTTCACCAGCTTGCAAAGTGCCCAGCCGGGAAGCAGCGATCAGGCAGTTGCTCCTTCCTCTCCTGGTGGCTCTGCCTGGACCCCTGGCAGCCGCCCTCCTCACTCCTCCCTGTGTGCTTGCAGCGGTCCTGATGGACACCTTCTGTGGATTCGTT
>PVJO010033453.1:0-12543 GCA_004026905.1 Hystrix cristata
TCTGCCAATGAGCACCTAGTTCTGAGTTCACTGTCAGTAACACATCTTGTAACATGCCATGCGAAAATGACATTGCTTGAGCTAAGCTCACCTGGTTAAAAATTGTTGTGTGCCCATTTCTCTAAGTTTCACCTAAGATTCAAGGTGAGAAGTTAGTTCTTCTGCACAAACTCAATTTCCATGAAAATAGATTTGACTTAATGTCATTTTTATGTCTTTTCCAGAACTATCACTCACTAAAACCACAACAACCACCTGAAGTGCATTCTCTCTCTCTTTTTTTTTTTTGGTGCCAGGGATTGAACTCAGGGCCTCACGCTTGCAAGGCAAGCACTCTAACCACTGAGCTAAATCCCCAGCTTTTTTTTTGAAAAGTTTCTTGTTTTTATTTATTTTATCTTAATGGCACATTTTAGATGCACATAGTGATAACATTCATCATACAGGATTTGTACCTGTACATGATACATCTTGCTGCTTCTTTTTCTCCTGTTCCCCTCCCCTCACCCCCTCCTTCCTCCTTATTTACAAAACCTGTTTCCATTTTTCCTTCTATTCCTTATTTCTCTTGTCCCTCCGTTCCCTCCCCCACCCCCTCCCTTGTTCCCCTTCCCATTTGAACAATTTCTTCCCTTTCTGAATATAATACATTTTAGTCTTTAATTTCACTTTCAATTTCTCACACCAGAGAAACAATGCCGTATTTAAACATATATGTCCAATTTATTTTGCTTAAGAGTACGATCTCAAAATGCATCCATTTACGTAGAAATATCTCAAGCTTATCGCTCTTTATGGCAGAGTAATACTCCATTGTAAAAAAAAAACACATTTTCTTTATCCATTCGTCAGTTGATGGGCATTTGGGCTGTTTCCAAGATTTTAGCTATTACAAATGTGCTGCTATAAACATGGGTATGGATGTATCACCACAGTATGATGCTTTTAATTCTTTTGGGAAGATCCCCAGTAGGGGAATAGCTGGGTCAAATGGAACCTCCAGTTGTAGTTTTTTGAGGAATCTCCATATTGATTTCCACAGTGGCTGCACCAGTCTACACTCCCACCAACAGTGGAGAAGGGTTCCTTTTTCCTCACAGCCCCTCCAGCACTTGTTATTGGCTGATTTGTTGACAATAGCCATTCTTTCTGGAGGAAGATGGAATCTCAGGGTTGTTTTAATTTGCATCTCTCAAATGACCAGTGATATTGAACATTTTTTCATATGTTTATTTGCTATTTCTACTTCATCTGAGAAGTGTCTATTCATTTCAGCTGCCCATTTTTGGATTGGGTCTTTACATTTGAGGGGTTTGATTTTTTTTTTTTTTGAGTTCTTTATATATGTGAGATGTTAGTCCTTCGTCGGAGGAATAGCTGGCAAAAATTTTTTCCCACTTTGGGTTGTCTCTTTGCTCTGTTGGTGGTTTCTTTTGCTGTGCAAAGGCTTTTTAACAAGATCAGGTCCCAGTTGTTGATTCTTTGTGATATTTCCTGGGCAACTGGGCATTTGTTCATAAAGTCTTTGCCTGCACCTATGTCTTCAAGAGTTCTACCTATTCTATCTTGCAGAAGATTTAGTGTTTCTGTTTTAATGTTTAGATCTTTGATACATTTTGATTTTAGCTTAGTGCATGGGGAGAGATACGGGTCTAGTTTTAATCTTCAGCTTGTGAAGAGCCAGTTTTTGCAGCACCATTTATTAGAGAGACTGTCTTTCTTCCAGTGAGGTTGTTTGGCCCCTTTGTCAAAGATAAGGTAACTGAGAGTGTCTGGACTTCTTTCTACATCTCCTAATCTGTTCCGTTGGTCCTCAGGTCTGGTTTTTCGCCCGTACCACGCTGCTTTATTACAGTAGCTTCGTAATATAATTTCGGTTCAGGGATTGTGATGGCTCCTGCTTTGCTTTTGTTGCCTAGAATTGCTTTTGCTCTTCTAGGTTTCTTTTGGTTCCAAATAAATTTTAGGATTGTTTTCTCTAATTCTGTGAAGTATGCTATTGGTATTTTAATTGCAATTGCATTAAATCTGTATAACAATTTTGGGAGTATGGCCATTTTCACTATATTGGTTCTTCCCACCCAAGAACAAAGGATAGCTTTCCATTTTCTGCTATCTTCTTCAATCTCCTTTTTCAAAGTACTATAGTTTTCAATGTATAGATCTTTTACTTCCTTTGTTAGATTGATTCCTAGGTACTTCATTTTTTTTTTGGATACTACTGTGAAAGGTGTTGTTTCTCTAATTTCTCTCTCAGTGAGTCTGTTATTTGTGTACAGGAATGCTACTGATTTTTGAGTGCTGACTTTGTACCCAGCTATGCTGCTGAATTTGGTTATTAAATCTAGAAGTTTTTTAGTGGAGTTTTTGGGGTTGAAGCTGCATTCTCAAATTACATTAAACGAATATCTGCTGTATGGAGAGAAGTAACCAAATCAGGAGTTTCAAGTGGGCACATCTCAGAACCACATAACCACACTGAGCACGGCAGTGAGTGACTAAGTGTGATCTAACCACAGATTCTGAAAAGGTTCATTTCTTGTCTTTATTAACCACGAGGAATTACTGAAGCTCAGAGCCAAGACAAGTCAAGTCTTGCTGGAGTTAGTTAGGGATTGTGTTGGCTCCACAATCCCTGCTGTCCCTGATTGCTCAGAAAACCTGAGGCTTAGGGGCTGGGGATTTAGCTTAGTGGTTACAGTGCTTGCCTTGCAAGCACAAGGCCCTGAGTTCGATCCCCAGCACCAAAAAAAGAAAAAAAACCTAAGGCTTGGTAAATTGCTCCTACCCTCCCCAAGACCAGGATTAACAAATCTTTCCATGGGAACTTCAGGACAATTAACAGACAGGAACAATGCAGCAGCTTACCACCATACATCTCTGTCCCAGCTATGGGGCCGGGGAGGAAAAGCACCTCTGACATATTAGGACCCAGCAGTGAGACAGAGTTAAAAGCTACTTTCACAAAAAATCACTGACTCTTCACCTGGGCCCGCAGATGCCCAATGAGTAACTAAAGCAGGACAGAGCTTGGCTCGTCAATCTTCCTTTCACATCCGCCTTATTACTTTAAACTTTGCATCACAGTCATGCTCAGTTCTGCATGTAGATACGTTAATTAGAGTATCTGTCTAAAAACTGGTTTATTAGCCCAAAATCTACCTAACCTATCTCATCCCTGTTCCAGACTGAGGACACCAAGATAAGAATAATTACTACGACATCAAGATGATCAAGATGTGCGGGGAGTTCAACCTCAGCTTTTACGATGTCCTTGTTCCAGAGGCCCCGGGGTAGTGCCTCGAAGTCTTCGGTCATCTTGGATTTCAGGAACAGGAGAGTCTAGCAGACAGATCACTCAATGAGACCACACCCCTAAGTGGGAGCAATTACCCCACGACTGAGGCTGCCCTCCCCTGAAGCCTGGGGCCACCTTACTGACGCACAATTGCGATCATGGTCAACCAGACCCTAGAGTCCAACCAGAAAACTCCATAAAAGCTTTCTCTTTCTTCTGTTAATGGGCCAGTTTGATTTGCTCGGTCACATCTCAGGCCCCTTCAGCTTTTCTCCTCAAGCTGCAGTGGTGCCTTTCCTACTTTCCCTTCCTTCTCAAGCTCTACCTGTGTCCTCATACTTCTTGGCCTTGTTAAAAATTTCTATTAGCACCAGGTCGAAAGCACCACATCCAGTATCCGAGAGTAGAGAGGGATAAAGAAGTTCCTTGTTGGGTCTGAGGCCATGACAGCAGCCACGCAGCCTCGTGGTGGCTTGATTTTGACTTCCTGATCCACCCTGAAGCCCTGACAGCATGCTGACCAATAATATATCCAAACACTCCAGCCTGATAAAAGACATCGGCAAATGCCCAGAGCAGAACGCCCAGAGCAAAGAGGCAGCCACCTCTACTACAGCTAATTGTGGCAGGGTGCCCCGTGTGTCCAGCCTCTACAAAAGCATCCAAAAGAGGGTAAACTAAAATGTGGTAAGAAACAGATGCCAACAAGGATGAGAGATTACACTGGCGAGACACAATCCATCACAAAATAAATAAAGCCCAACTAAATCAGAGACGGGGCAGATAAAAATTAAAACCCCAGTTTGCTCAAAGCAAACTAGGAGACAGAATCTCTCAATGGCAGCGAGCAGCAGTTCACTGCTGCAAGTAACTATTACTTAGCAGCCCTAGGAAGGTTCAGCTGTGCCAAACTCAATCTAGCAAGGATTCACTCAAAACCTGCCCTGGTAAAGCCACTTCTAAGAAACTCAGCATGCTTCATAAATAATCATTAGCTACATCTACAGGTCCAGGGACTCAAAGATTTCACACCAGATATGGAGAATCTCAATTTCCATAAGGCCAAAATATCAAAGGCAAACAAGACTCTATAGGACCCTCGGGGAGAAAGGTGAGGGGGCCTGGTGAGAAAGAAGAGTCATGTCTTATTCATGAGGCTATCACTCACCTGTGGAGGACAAACTTAAAACTAAGTAAGCATCTTCTTGAAGTCACTGATAGAAATAAACATGAGCAAACTGCCCGATGGGAAACAGAACTAAGAGCAATAATGTCCTTTTTCAGAGAGATAGGGGAAGGAAGGAGGGGGAGAGAGGGAAACAGTGAGCATTAAAGTGGAGAGGAGGCAGATGACAGAATTCAAAACCTAGATGGGAATTAGAGACCAGCTCTTGCCTGGCAAAGGCCCCATGGTCATGCATAATTAAAGGTCCTGTGGCCAGCGGCTCTGCATCAATGGGCAGCTGGGAGAATGAAGATGGAGGGGGAGCCTGTCTGAGAATGAGTAATTGCTAACTAGTGGGCCTGCAATTATTCATTCTGGCCCTTCTAGGTTTTGAAACTCAGAAGCACATCTGAATCCCCGCGAGCTTTGTAAAAGTAGAGACACTCAGGCTGGGGACCTCTGAGAATAGAACTTGTTAAAGTACAGCTGGTTCAGGGTGTCGACACCATTAAATCCGGCTAAGAAGAGCTATGAGCTCACAACCCCTCCCGATTACCCAAGAGAAAATGACACACCAAATGTAAAAGATCAAAAGAGAAGGAGAAAAAGGAAGGGGGGAGGGAAGGGAGAAAGAAGAGAGCTGAGGGGGAAGAGGAGAAAGAGAAGAGGTTGTACCCGTCGGGACCACACCCCAGGTCCCAGCTGCTCCAAAACTCCATTCGAAATTCTCTCTCCACCAGAATATATCTACAGAAGTACAGAGAATGTTCCAGATCTCACCCTGCTACACTCACCGAACTCCAACTATTCATTAGAGAAGAAGCCATGGAATCCCACATTGGACACAGGGTCTATCTGGGCTCCAATCCCATCTCTGCCATTTCTATATAACTTTAAATTAATTCCCTTACTCACGTGAGCCTCACTTTCCTCAGATCTGAATCTCAAGAGGTTGTCTGATGATTTAAGTGAGAATATCTTTAAATCACCTGCATAGTGACCACACAGGGTAGGGGCCTAACCAGTATTCATTAGTTCATTCATATAAGGAATATGCTGCAACCAGATTTGGATCTTCAGCCTCAAAAATCCCCTTCCTGGGGCTGGGGATTTAGCTCAGTGATTAGAGTGCTTGCCTTGCAAGCACAAGGGCCTGAGTTCGATCCCCGGCACCACAAAAAAAAAAAAAAAAAAAAAAATCCCCTTCCTTTGTGACAACTCAGCCCTCCACATCTGCTGTATATCAGCGTGTGCCTAACCCAAGCCAGGTGCTGACCGTGGCTGTCCCGGAAATTCCCCATCTTCTAGGGTGTGATCCAATGATTCCTGGCGTCCAGGACCTTGCACATTGCCTTGTACATCGCAGGAGAACAGCAGATGAACTTCTGAGGCCTGAATTATTCAAAGAAAACTTGGAGGTAATCGGCGCGTTTCATTTTAGACTGATTTTCCTTTTCCTTCACATTCAGTGAAAGTGACTGAAAGACACGGCCTTAACCAAGCTGGAGCATCTCCCTCATCTGTTTAGCTTCTAAGTCTTTAAAACTAATTAATTGTTACTAATAAAACACAGAAGCAAACATCAGCAGGAAGCAAACATCAGCAGGAAGCAACGCAATGGTCCAGTGGAGCAGGGGAGCCGTCCTTCTGCCTCTTGGACCATTGTGGGGAGACTGAGAACAGATGAGCTTACAAGCACCCACACACACCCCCCAGTACAGTACACTCAGCACAGACCTGGCAGCACAGAAAGATGCACTGGCCTTCTTTCTGTTCTGCTGGCCAAACAGGCACAAGTATCACGAAGAAAAAGCAGAGAAGAGAAATCGTAATATTTTGGGCTACTCAGAAATTCTTACATCTCACAAGAGAGTCGCTGAACCCCTCACACAACTGGAGAGACAGGTAATCATTGGCGTAGCCTGGCTCCATTTCTCACAACAATATGCGGTGTGATCAAAAAACACAGTGAATGCTTAAACTGTTTTCAAATTTATTACTGTGAAAGACACACTGCCCTCAAAGCACCCAAAAATACTCCTCCCCTCTTCAAACACACCGGTCCCACCATTTTTGCCACTTCCTGAAGCTTTTTCCATAACCCCACTAACAATAATGGGAGGAGGGAGAGGGGAAAGAATAGACCAGTTAGTGGGCCTGAGCGGGAAGGTCCACTCCTGTGAAGGAAAGCAAGCATTCATGCCAGCTTTCACCTTCCGAAGACCTGCAGCTCCTCTCTCTTGTAATTAGCCAAGGAAGGCCACGTGGCCTCAGTCAAGTTCCAGGTTCACCTTTGGCAAAGAAACAAGCAGAAAAATAAATGAACTGGGGCAGATGGAGTTATACCAGAGCAAGGTGATGAAATCTTGCGACCAAAAACTCCTGCCAAAGTTAACAACCTCTGGGTTTTTCTTTACTTTCCTGGATGTTAAAGATTAAAAACTTCTGTTTTTGCATTGATCACTTTTCAGAGAAAAAGAGATGCAGAAAAAGAGGTTATACGCTGTGTGTATTTATATGCATGTATACAATTGTCTATGCAAGTACACAAATACAGAAAGAGAACATGGGAAACACTTCCTAAAAATCACTACCACGTTTTTCAAAACTGCAAACCCTCAAAGGATGAAGTACAGCAAAAATATCACCAGGCCATTAAAAATAACCACGGTCTTTACTTTCTCTACAGAGGAATGGCTGCTTTCTCTTACCACCTAGAAGCCCAAATACATATCGAAGCCTTTTTGAGGCTTTATCATTTATTTAATCCTCTTCCCTGCTAAATAAACCTACCATTCCACATCTGATAAAGTGAATAGTATTTATTTAATTCACTCATTCTCAAGTTACCTCCTTGGACTGTGAAGCAAAAAGTTACAACAGTGAAAAATCAAAGGTTCTTAGGGGGCAAGAAGGTAGCAGATCTCTCACCTGCACACCTAAATGACTCTGGTTCCGGGGGAAATCTGAAGAATCAAATGGTTCATCACCAGCATCACTTAAATTTCAAAAAGGAATATATGTCACTTTCAAGTGGCATATATAGAAATTGGATAAAAATTCAAAACCAAAAAATCTCTTTGAAGGTATCTAGGCATTACCAAGACAACCAGAACCTGAAAGGCCAAGCAAGTTCCTACAGCAGTGATGGCAAACCTTTTAGAGCTTTCGATAATAAACAGCTCGCTGCAGCACGCGGGCCAGAGGTTTTCCCCAACTTGGGACCTAGAGTAAGGAAACACAGAAAGCATCCCAAGCTCTCTCCCAACTACCATTTTGGCATTTGATGATCTCTAAATTTCATAGGCAGAGAGGACAGAAGCAAGAGCAGAGAACAGCTGCTGGGGATAGAGAAACTAAGCAGAGCTACCACCACTAATAATAGGAATTCAGGGCCCCCTGAAGTGGGTGAACTGTGGTACACACTCTGGGATCCCAATGGGGACCCCGAAGGGCTATTCCTTTTGGGTAAGAGAGACTGAATCAAAATGATTAAAATTCCAACTGCCTAACAGAAGCTAAATGAAAAAAGATCCTTTGTTGGGAAAAAATATCATCGAGAGCCCCCTAATTTTTTACTTACAATGTCCAATATTCCATTAAAAATTACCAAGCATACTGTGAGACAGGACCAAGAAAAAAGAAAAACAGACAATAGAAATCATCTCAGAGGTGAGCCAGGTATTGAAGTTATTAAACATAAACCTTAAAATAATTGGTTAACATGTTTAAGAAAATAAGTAACAAAATGAGAATTTAGCCCAAAAAGCAAACAATATATATGAATTGTATGGAAATTCTAGAACTGAAGAATACAGTGTAATCAAATCAACAATGCTATATAGATGGAATTATAGAAAAATAGGTTCGGCTGAAGAGAGCATTAGTGATCTGGAAGATGATGGTTCAGTAGAAAATGCCAGAGTGGAGCACAGAAAAAACAGTAATACGAAGAAAAAAAAATAAATATTTGAATTTATGAAAGGGAACTAATATTTACTGAGTACATGCTTCAAACTAGATACATTGTTTTAAAGTAACTAAAGTTTGATTTTGTAAGATATACTTTATTGATATATTTGAAGAAAAAGTCATAACTAATATCTGAGAGCTATTATCTGAAATATATGTTCATAATAACAGTTTAGAGAGCACTTTACAGTATACAAAGTCTGAAGCCTAGTAAAAGAGTATAGTAGCGTCTGAAATTGAAAAAAAATTCCATCTGCTATCTTGTACTGACAGGACATTCTAAAACCCCCGCTTTTATACCAAGGAAAGGAAGCTATAAATTTCTACGAAGCTATGAGAAGACCGAAACACACAGACTAAATGAATGTCAGTTCTCATTCAATATTTGCTAAGGGGCCACAGTGGTCTAGTTATTCAATTTGGGTCACCTATTAATCAAGAAAACGTAATATATACTTATGTACTATATTAAAAATAGGTGCTACACCCTTGGGCCAACAATAGTGACATACATATTAGTTACAAGAATATGTTGATTTCACCTGAGAGAGTAAAGAGAAAAGATGACACTGTCAGCAATATTGAAAGAGTCTTGTCTGATGAAAAATGAGGCGTTTGTTCAAGACTATATTGAGTTTTAAGTGCTAACGTTAGGGAAGCTAACGTCTCCTAGTTAGGGAAGCTCATCAGTAGTTAGAAACCTGAACTGCGCCTCTGAAGAAAGGTCAAAGTTGCGCTCAAGTGGATAAGGAAAGCCAAAAAAAATGGCTGAGGGCATCATGGGAAAATGTACAGCAGGAAAAGAGGGTCAATATACTAAATATAGGGCATGCTTCTGAAGGTTGGGGGAAGAAGTCAGCAGGTTCCCACAGCCAGAATGAGTATCTGTGTACAACATGGGTCTCTTGGGGCTCACTTCGTGAGTCACAATCATGTACTACTAACCAGACCTCTACCACACGGTTTCATAATGGCCTGTACTTTTCCTTTGTGCCCTTATCGTAACTGTTTTTAAGTTATCGTTTATGTAATCAGGAGCTCACTGCCTCTCCTCTTTTGTTTTATGAATGCTGAGGGCAGGGCTTGTGTCCTATTCACAAGCACATCCCCCCATACCTAACTAGCAAAGCGTCTTGTAGGTAGTAAGCATCTTTCAAAAATTTGATGAGTACAAAATTCTGTAAAATACAGCTCAGTGGTTATAAGCCGAGAATCCTGCTACTCAATGTATACTCCAGCAGCATCATTACTGAGCTCTTGTGAGAAACGCAAATTCTCAGGCTCAGACCTGCTGCCTCACAAACCACAGGTGATTTGCATGCACATAAAAGCTGGAAAAGCAATGGCACGGTGTAGGTACTTGTATTAGTCACTTTCCTGTCGCTGGGACAAAATACCTGACACAACTTTAGGAAAAGTGGTTTATTTTGACCCAAGGTCTCAGAGACTTTGCTCCATGGTCGGTTGGCTCTGTGGTAGAAACGCCATAACTCCATAACTCAAGTTATGGAGGCCAAGAAGCAGAGAGAAGGGAGGAGTCAGGGACAAGAACACATATCCTTCCAGGTCAAGCCCCCAGTGATCCTTCTTCCAGCAAGATCCCACCTTCTAATAGCACGTCTACCTCTAAACTCACCCACAGATTAATCCACACATGAGTACAGTGCCCCCAGGATCCAGTCATGTGCAAGAAGTCTCATCTGTGAAGACAGACTTTGGGGAGACACTGAGACCTAAACCAATAACAGTACTTTTGGTAACTAAGCACAGGAAGATTTCTCCTAAATGAGTGGCAGGACACAGAAGAAATTATTTTGACTCACCAGCATGGTTTCAACCAGATTTATTTGAGAACTAGTTTCCTTCAACCTCTAGGAGTCTATACTGACTGTCTGACTGCTTGTTCCTAAATCAGAGGTTCTCACTGTGGCCACACTGAAAGCCACCTGGGAAGTTTCAGGAAATACTCATGCCTGGTTCCCATCTCCCCTCCCTAGAGATTTCATTTTAATGAGTCTGGAGCCTGACTGGGCCACAGGGATTTGTAAAAGCTCCCCAGATGACTCTACTCAGATACAACCAAAGCTAAAAACCACTGTCCTACACAACTCCCATTCCTGCAGCTGAAGCCTCTTAACCAGTTGTGCCCCCCAGACATGCCCAAGCCTCTCACCAGTGTAGGGTTATGACAAGCCTTATAGAGTGGGTGACAGCCCAATGCTGAGCCAGCTGGCTGCTGATCTCACTCAGAACCTCCTCATATTCCGATCCCATTCCTGGAATGTGAAGCTTTTGTTTCCAAGTTCCTCAAGAATTGTACTTCTCTCAGTCAACCACTAAGACCCACCCACTTCAAGTTTCCAGTACTGACAACAGAAAGGTTTCTGTCTCATATACCAGCACCACTTGATCAATCCCAGAGAGCAAAAGCACCCTATCCTGCCCTTTCAGATCCTGCCCAGGGCTTGGTTAGGGCCCACGAGTTAATGACTCTGTAGTCCACGTGCCCTAGGCTTCTCCTCTCTACTTCCAGGCCTCCGAGAGGTCACCTATGTGGCCTTCATTGTACATACTTTCTCCAGTCTCTTTACACACTCCAATCTTGGACTTTTCTGAACCTTTCGTTAATGCGTTCACACAGTTCTTGTTGTGTTCCGATATGGCTTGGGCTCTCTGTTTGTGAAAAGCTATCAGACTCTAACATCCTGGTAAGAGTTCATCCTATAATATCAAATGTTTTCCCTGCTTTAATATTTGGACCATTTCTTTGCACCCCTTTTCATTTTTTCCAGGGGCTGGCACCCTTCTTTCTCCTCTCTTCACCCAAGAAAAAACTACATCCTGAAGAATAAAAGCTCCTGTATCAAAAGACTGATATTTCACTTTGGCACTACTGATTTATTGCACTTGTTAAAAGTTAAAACTATGCCATCCACTCCTTGTATAGCAACAGCTCAAAGCAAGCTGCCTGTGCACAGTGCTTACCCCTAAGAAGGGTCTAAACCTGGGTCTCCCCATGCAGGTCTCAGGGGGTCTATGACACCTTCCTCATGGTTGTTATGCAAAACAGGGTGAACATATACACACTCTTCTGTGTAGGAAGTTCATAATATTTTTAAGACGTTCAAGAGTTTTGAGGCACATGAAATGACGGTTAGTATCACTAATCATTTGGAAAATGCAAATCTAAACCATAACAAGGTATGCTTCACATGTGTGAGGGTGGCTATTATCAAAAAAAAAAAAAAGAAGCACCAGAAGAAAGGCAGAAAACTCTGTAGCAAAGATGTGCAACAAGTGCGCAGTGCCAGTAGGAATGTACAATGGTGCAGCCACTGCAGAACACAGTAAGGTAGTTCCTCAAAACTTAAATAGAGAATTACCACATGATCCAGAATTCCATTTGTGGGGATATATTCCAAAGAATTGAAAACAGGAACTCAGGAAGATATTTGTACACCAATGTCCATGGCAGCATTACTCACAATAACTATAAAGTACAACAGCACAAATGCCCATGGACAAAAGGTTAAACAAAATGTAACAGAAACACACAATGGAATATTATTCATCTTAGGGAGGGATGAAATTATGAAGTGAAACAAGCCAGATGCAAAAGGACAAATATCATAAGATTCCACTTATGCAAGTTACTCAGAGTAGTCAAACCCATAAAGACAGGAAGTAGAATGGAAGTTAGTAGGGACTGGAGGAGGGGAAATGAAGAGCAACTGTTTGATGGGTACAGAGTTTCAGTTTAGGATGATGGAAAATTCTGATTTGATGATGACAGTTGCCCAACAATGTGGCCATACTCGGTAAGTACAAATGGTGAAAACAGTGAGTTCTACATTATATTTTCCCACAATAAAAAGTGGCTAAAATAGGGCTGGGGATTTAGCTCAGTGCTTAGAGTGTTTGCCTCGCAAGCATGAGGCCCTGAGTTCGATTCCCAGTACCAAAAAAAAAAAAAACAAAACAAAACAAAAATCTCCATCTGCTGTTATAACTCAGCTTTCTTAATGTCCAGTTGTTGCATTACTTGATTATAGATGTGAATTTAGATTTAACAGCCCTTTTAGCATGTTTGAAAATTCTTATCAGAACT
>PVJO010033454.1:0-12064 GCA_004026905.1 Hystrix cristata
CTCTCTAACTTTACAGGTAAAAAAACTGAAGTCCTTTTATCTTAATGTTCTCTGACAAGTCTTCAAGCGATGAAAAAATAGCAAAATTTATGATGGATTATTTACTTACTCTCTACAGGTTACATTAAATGTGTTTCTTTCCTACTTCTCTTTTATTTGATGTCTTCTCCGTGTTCTGGACCTTCATTCTTGGAGGGAACCAGCTATTATTTCAAAAATATAACCTAATTTCCACTTTACACGAATGCATTTAGAAAGCTCTTTTGTTCTGAGTTTCTTAATTTAACATAGGGAACAAAAAAATGTATACTTACTTTGTCATTAAATTGTTGGAATTTAGTAATAAAATACTTTTATACTCTTACATCTGGGTTGCAGTTGGGAGCTCCCCTTCTCCATTCAGGCTTAATTCCATATCATTCTAAAATTTCTTCTCTTAAGAGTTAACTGTGTTACAGGAAAGGGCAAGTCAGGTTAAAGGCAAATTACTGATTCTTTACCGTTATGTAGGATGTTTTTTCCTTTAGTACCCATCATCTTAGGTCCCGTTAACTATTCTTGTCTTTCCTGTTTTTATTAGTTTGGTCACTCATACTTGAATTTTGGATTTAACTCCACACAGTTATCTCCTGGAGATAAAACCTTAGATGATGTTTCTACCATTTATACTTAGAAGATTCTTCTGTTTCTTAAAAAACAGAATACAAATAACATTTAAAATACATGACAAATAGGGGTTGGGGATTTAGCTCAAGTGGTAGAGTGCATGCCTTGCAAGTGCAAGACCTTGAGTTCGATCTCCAGCACCCCCCAAAAATATGACAAATAAAATAAAAAAGATGGAACAAAGTCTGTTTTTGCTGGAGGCTCTGTGTAGATGTCTACGTATTTATTGGAATTTGCCAAAAATACATTAATTATCTGATTGTCCTTTTTTTCTTCCTATGTCTTGGCTGTTCATCAGTGGTCCACAATTTCCTCAACGCCGGGAGTACATCTCACTGAATAGGTAGAACACGTGTTTGTTGAACATAGCTATTTTTTTTCCTTTTCTTTATCTGTACATATTCTACCTTCTGGATAGAGAGAGAAATGGCATTGCTATTCTTCAAAGTGTCCATTTGCTCATGAGTTATTTCCCCATATATATTTATCACCAATAGGTCTGAAATGATTTTTGTTTTAGGCTATGGATTTGGAGTGGTTATTTTTGTTTGTTGTATCTCCAGAATGCTTTATGTCCTCTCAGGTTATGTCCCCTGGAGAAAGGCCAGTGTGTGGGCCTCAGACTCACTTGCTTTGCTTGCACATGGATTCCTGTGGGCTCTTTCTTGATGATGGCAGGATTGTCCACGTCATGTTTTCTGCAGGGAATTCATGGAGGAAACTAACAAAGGGAACAGATTAGGGACAGGGTCCCAGAGTCCCAATCCTTAGCATCCTGAGGAGTAACTTATTTATGCCTTTTACTTATTAGATCTCTTTGAATTGCAAGCATGAAGTATGACTAATGTATCTGTAGCTAATAGAATTTAGAAAATCGCTCGCCTAGCCCAACCCTTTTATTTGAAAGACAAGAAAATGAAGGCCCAAAGGAAAGAATTTCTTTGCCCTTTGACTAATAACTAGGGTGAGAACATGAGCTAAAGACAGCTTTTTTGCTCTGGTTCCAGTTTTCTTATGAGTGAGCCATGCTGTCTGTCCTGTAATGCCCTGAACTGTTTGTTAAGAGACAGGTTGCTATAAATAACTGAGCTCTTGTCTCTCACAGTACATTATACTTTTTCTAACAGTGGTTTGAAATTGTCAGACTTTGAAAAATTTGTCTTGGGATTACACATATAAACACATTCATGATACCTAATATTTTTATCATACTTTGTATATGGTGCATATAATTATTTTATATGAAACCCATGTGCAGTGATTTTTGTCTTCCTACATGGTCGCCTACATTATCAAATAGAAAAGAGCCACACAGCATTTTGAAGAATGAAGTATAATATGTAATATTTTCAGAAACAACTTGAAAATACTATTTCTTTTCTTGTAGAGCCATATAAGAAGCTCCAAAAGAAGTTGAAATGGTGAAAATCTTATACCCCAGTTATAAAAACTGCACAGATGTCAATTATAAAAACAATCTTCTGATAAATAAGGTACACTCCATTTCATGACATAACCAATGCAAAGTAGGGAACATTTATCTAAGTTTTAAAATCTTCATAGTTACCTTCAGACTTCTGTGACATGCATGCATTTACCAAACTAAACTGAAATCTACTGTGTGTGTGTCTGTGTGTATATGTGTGTATGAATGTGTGTGTGTGTGTGCGCTCGCGTGCTCCTGCAGTTTCATCCCAGTGAAATCCAAAGGCTCCTTTCAAGGGTGGAATGGCATTTGTGCCAGAGACACTCTGAAAGAACCATTAGCGTGGAAAAGTGTCTTCCACTGAGTCAGCAAATCATTTCTAAAGATCCATTCTGTAAGGAATATAAATAGGGATGTTAGGTACATGTGAAAGTTTAAAAATGACCATCAATAGGGGATTGGTTATATTATAAAACATAACTCGATTAGAATTCTGTCCAGCATTCAACAGGAATGAAGTGTACAGGATTCCAGGGAAGAATACACAGCATAGTTTGATGTGTGCTAGTATGCGTAGGTGTGTTCTCACTTAGAAGAAACTGCCTGAAGGCACACACTGAATGTTAAAAGTGACTCTTCCTGGGGAGAAAGCAGAAGTATTTGTAAACAGTAAGAATTTTTAAAATAAGTATATGTTAGTGTTGTAATTAATTCAAATTAGTGTAAGTGACAAGAAACCTCATTATAGTAAGGTAGCCTTTGGCCTTGGCCTTCCATGAAAGGTGCAAACTGCATGGAGAATTTACTGCAGCAAGTAATTTCTTAGTGACGATGTGAATGGAGATATGAATGTAACTTATTTAAAAGGGCAATACGCTGAAAAAGTCATGTAAACACTGCATCATAATTACCATCCTCTGCATATATTTTCATATGGTTAATAAATTAACCTCAATTTGCATATTAATTTTACTTGCATAGAGGTTGGGAAAATTTTACCTTAAAAATAATTCTGTGGTCACTGAAACAATGCCTTCCTAGGGAGAAAGCAATTTAGATACAGGTTTTATACTGAGGAAAAAAGAATTTTGAAGAAGTAAAGTTTCATAAGAAAATCCACAAATATTACTGAGACTAAAAATTTGGAGAGGTCTTGTATGTAAGTGCTTGCCTTCTTGCATCAGTTTTACCTTCTAAGTTAATGCTTATATTAGATTTCCTAGATTTTATGAAAATGTGAACATGGGTGAGTTAAAGTTTATTTGGTGAGATGTGTCGAGACTGTTGGTGCTGTATTAAAACCAGGAGGAGAAATAAAAAATACTTCTTTGTAGGATCACTCTCACAGCTTCCATGTAGTTCCAAAAAGCATTAATTGGAATAGGAATGAGCAGAGCCCTACCAGTAGTTCACTGTATACACTTAGGAAGGAAAGCCACTGGACAGTTTTCTAAAGTAGAGATGATAGAGTAATATCTTCAAGCTGGTTGGATATCTTGTGCTCAAAATCACATGGACAAACCCTCATTATTTTATAGACCAACAAAAAAGGAACAAAAGTACACAGATTTGCTGTGACAGTCACAATAACATGTTTTTAAAGGCATTTCCTAGGTATAAAATTTATACTGAGAGACTTTGTACATACAAATGATCATTAGAAAGGCAGAAACAGCTAAGTCGCAGCTTCTGTCTCTCCCTGTACAATCCCCTTGTAAGAGAGTACAATATACCCCTGTGAAGTTGAGGTTCAGGGCTCATGTCATTGGCAGGCTCAGTCACTGGCAGGTTTTTCCTTAGAATCTAACTAATAATTATTTGTGGAAAGCCCCGCAATTTTGAGGAAAGCACGAATAACCTCTGCAGTTGTTTTAATTATGCCAACTAGTAAGTAAATCTGTCTACATAAGTGTTGCTTATTTATGATATTAATGTATACTTCATTCTAAGGCTTTTTGTGAAAGATTATTGTAAATAAATGGGTTTTTTAAATTTTCTGAAGTTCTTAAAGTTAAGACAAGTTTTTAGAGTACAGAACTATGTTTCTTCTAAAATCACATATTGATAACCTCAATCATCTTTAAAATTATGTGAGCATATTTGAAAAATTTCTGTGAGAGTTTAGGAGATATTCAGAGATTTGTCTCTTAGTTTTATTAACATTTGAGTATTATAGAGGATTGAGTTGTATTTCCCAGACGATGTCTACCAGAAGCTGTAAATGTGACTTTATTGGGAATAAAGGTGTTTGTAGATGTAAGTAAGGTGAGAGGCTAAAGATAAAATCTGTCTGAAATAGTAAGGGACCCAAATCCAATAACCGATGTCTTTATAAGAGATGGACAAGGAGAAACATATAAAGACATGGAAGGAACAGAACAGTATTTGAGATGGGGACGGAAATTGGAGTTCTACTGCTAAAAGCTAAGAAATACCAGGAGCCTCCAGAAACTAAAAAGAGCTAGGAAGGATTCTGTCCTAGTGCTTTGGTAGGGACAGTTGTCTTTCCAGCACTTTTATTTCAGACTTCTGACTTGCAATATTGTGAGAGAAGAAACTTCTGTTGTTAAGCTACAGCATTTGTGGTAATTTGTTGCAGCAACCTTAGAAAACTAATACAGGTACACATTGATACTAATTATAGGTTTCAAAGTCTTTTAAATGTTGGTTTGTTGCTGTACTATGTTTATAGATAAGAACTTTTCTTTAAATACATTAAAAATGGAATATTTGTCACTGAAAACAAAGCAACCATATATATTTAGGTTATTGATCCTCATAGAGTTATTGTCCTGACTTTATCTGCCCACCATTGTTGTGACAGGTGGTTATTTGCATCCTATGCTTGGTGTGATCAGAAGAGCAGTGATAGTTTCCAAAATCCTTTTAATTGATGAGGAAAATGAGAAAGATCTCACTTTCAAAGAAGCCTTCAAACTAACTGCTCCTGGAGGAAGCCAAGGTAATAAATGTTTTATTTCGCTCACACAATGTACAACTGTGCCAATCTGTGTCCTTAGTTATGGTGTGAAGGGACATAAGAGCAGAAGCAAAGAGCTTTTGTTGGCAAATGACAGAGTAAAGACCAGAGGCAAAATATATCCTCTCTAGGACCTGGAATTAAGACACCTGGACAAAGATCAGAGGCAAAATACAACCTCTTCAGGACCTGGAAATACAATACCTGGAAAACAACTTGGCAAGGAAAAAGATCTCTGGAGATCAGGAAGGAGCTGAAAGGAAAACTAGAAGTACAGAGAAGCTGCAGAAGCTGAACACAATGCAGAGAAAAGAAAGAAGCAGTCTGGACAGCTAACCCGTTTACAGGGAGGGGACATACCGTCCTAAGGCAAGGTAAACCTGGACAGAGGCAGCAGCTCCAGGGAGGTAAAACAGATCGGGCCAGCAGTGCTCACCCCTGGAAAAGCCCAGAGTTATTGGAAACTAAAAACTGGTGTCTTACTCCAAAAGTGACTCCTTCCACAAAGCAGGATAGTGTTGGAGAAGACATCCAGTGCAGCATCTTCCATATTTGAGAGTGTTTAATGAGGAACCATATTGGGAAGGGGTTAATTTAAGACTGAGCTACCGAACAACTACAGAACAACTAGACTTCAGAGATTCTGTGGTTACCCTACCATGATAGTTGGGTGAGAGACAGCAACAAGAGACTGTTATGGAGAGGGTGTGGGCTAGACGGACACCCTGAGAAGTTTAAGCCTGGGCTAGGAGGGACACAGGGGTCCCATCCTCTGTGGCAAGAAGCCAGGCTGGCTGTGCTTTTGGAGAGAACTGGGCCTAAAGGGCTAGAGTTAAATCCACCAGGCTGCTCAACCCTCCTCCTGCTCTGCTGCCTGCATTCACCACAGAACTCATTGGTCTGTGTGCTTTCTCCATCTGCTGATATGATCAGGGATTTGTTCAGCTTGGACAGTTGCCACAGCCTGTGGTGTACAAACTGTGGACTCCGGAGCAGGGAGAATACTTCGCAAAACACCAGACTGTGAAGCTAGGGAGAAAGCCATGACTTGGTTTACACAGAGGGGTATCGAAATTGGGAGCAGATGAAGTGACTGTACTCCTTGGATGGACACCAATGACTACCCGTGCTCAGCAGGAAAGGTGGGGCAGGATCCACGTTCCCAAAAACCTGAGTATGGAAACAATATAGTGTTTTTTTCCCCGAGTGGTTGGGGAAAAAAAACACTCGTTCAAAAAATGGAATTTTTTTTGGAATCATTCCTCTTTTTTATTCAAGGGTCTTTGGCTTTTGGGTTTTTGTTGTTCTTTTTTCTTTATTTTGCTCTGTTTTTTCTTTTTTCTTGTTGTTTTCTGTTACTTTTATTTATTTCTGTTAATTTTCTTTTACTCCGTAGTAAGATCCTTTATCTTCTTTTTCTCTCCTCCTTCTTATCTTCCTTTTTACTTCCCAAATTTTATTTCTTTCATTTTCCTTGTCTCCATCCCCTCTTTACTGGCATTACTAGTAAGCTTTATTACTCTTTAGCTATTTAGTTGACTCTATGCTATGACTGATGAATTCTTTTCTGCTTGTAATGGTGGTATAGTTGTTGAATTTACTGTATGTCAACATTTTGTTTGTCTTTGTGTCCATACTATAATTACAGATCTCTTTTCTATTGTTAAGAGTAGGTTTTATTGGTTCTTAGGCTAAGTCAGTATCCAGTTTGTCTTTGATTCAGTTATTGTTGCTCATTTCAGTGCTATTGCCAGAGTGGCATAGCTGTTGCTATTAATTGACTTTTATTATGTGGCAATATCTGGTTTATCTTTGTGTCATCAACAGTGCTACAGTTCATTCCCAGAGAACTGGGTGCTGGACCACTTACACTGGATCATCCCCTCCCATATTATGGAGGTGGTTGAATCTTGGGACAGAGACAAAGGCTTGTAGTTAGACATGCCCGGAATGCACTACTAAAAAGCAGATATTAAGGAGATCTCCATACTAGCAACAAAGTCTTTGCCCTACAAGTGATCACATAACACAAAACAACCCAAACAAACAAAACAACAGTAGAAATGAGAAGACAAGGCAAAAAATACCTCCCCAGACTCCCAACTCCCCCAAAACTGATTCATGGACAGCAAAGGGGATGCAAGCAAATGCCACACAGCCAAATTATTAAAAAACAGATCAATAAGATGCTTGGTGAGTTCAGAGAAGATAAACAGAAAGTGGATGTAATAAAATGACAGGGAGTTTACAGAAGATGCTAATAAAAAGCTAGCTGAGCTAAACAAAAGGATACAGAACATGAATGACCAATTTAGCAAAGAATTAGAGTCCATGAAATGGTTCCAAACAGAAATCCAGGAGACTAAATCTTCTGTTGAAAATATGGGCAACAGAGGAAACCAATGTGAGAACGATGTGAGAACCGGAAGATTGGCTGACTGGCAGAGACTAATTATCCAGATATACTTTGAAAACTAGAACACATGAAAAATGGATCCAACAACTCTTAGAGGATGAAAAGCAGACTAAGATGAGCTGCAGTTAGTGAAAGATCAGAAGACAGCACAAATGGCATAAAAAAGCCCCAAAGCAGAAAACATTGAAATATAGGAACCTGCCCACAACACATAAGGGTCAGTATCCCAGATATCTAACACGGGAACAGAATCTTAGAATTTGTTAGAGAAAAGCAGCCGTCACTTACAAAGGCAAACCCAGTAGAATCGCACCAGACATCTCGACACAAACCCTAAAGGCCAAGAGAGCTTGGGAGTAAAGTGCTTCAAACCCTAAAAGAAAACAACTTCCAACCCAGACTTACATATTCTGCAGAAATAGCTTTCAAAAGTAATGGAGACATAAGATCTTTCCATGACAACACCTCAAGAAATTTATGACCACCAAACCAGCATTGCAAAAAAATTTCAAGAATATCCTGAAAAGAGAGAAGCTAACAGTGCAAAAAATCCAGTAGACTGAATGCATCACATAGGGTGAGCAGTTAACTAGAAGGGAAAGAAAAAGAATCAGCAACAGGAAAAGCATACAATGGCAGGAATAATTCAGTGTCTTTTAGTAATAGCTCTCAATGTGAATGATCTCAGTTCTCCAAAAGAAACAGATTGGCAGAACAGATCAAGAAACAAAACCCAAAGATATGCAGTATACAAGAATCTAATATAATCCAAAAGGAAATTCATAAACTAAAAATCAAAGGATGGAAAACAACGTTCCATGCAATATGAATCCCAAAGCAAGCAGGAATAGTTACCTATTTTCAGACAAAGGGAATGTTAAGCCAAAACTGGTCAAAAGAGACATAAAAGATCATTACATACTGGTTAAAGAAATAATCCAACATGAGATAGAAAGTACATATGCACCAAACAATGGTGCACCCAACTTCATGAAACAGAGTAGAAGTGAAAGATCAGATAAGCATCAATACAATTATAGCGGGGGACCACCATACTCCACTGTCACAAATAGATCAACTGGACAAAAAAATAAGAAATACCAGAGTTGAACCAAACCTGTGAACAAATGGAATTAATAGATTTCTACGGAGTATTCCATTCAAAAACTACAGCATACATATTCTCCTCAGCAGCACAGTCAACTCTCTGAAGTATATCACATGGTAGCTCATGCTTAAATAAAGCAAAAGAGGGTGTTGGGGATTTAGCTCAGTGGTAGAGTGCTTGCCTTGCTCCCCCCAAAATAAAAGAATCCAAATTATCCTATGCATATTATTAGATTATAGTGCAATGAAACTAGAAATCAGTGGCAAAAGCAAACACAGAAACTATACAGACAAATGGAAATTAAACAATACCCTATTGAATAATCAGTAGGTCACAGAAAAAATCAAGGAAGATATTAGACAGTTCCTAGGATCAAATGAATGATAATGCCACTACAGCATACCAGAACCAATGGGACACAATGAAAGTTGTTCAAAGAGGGGAGTTCATAGCTGTGAAAGCCCACATCAGAAAAAACAAAGTCCAAATAAATAACCTAATGATATATCCAAAGGTCCTAGAAAAAAAAAGTAATCTAAGTCCAAAGCTAGTACAATGAAGGATATTATAAATATTTGACCAGAAATTAATGAAATTCAGACAAAAATACAAAGAACCAATGAATCAGAAAATTGGTTCTTTGAACAGTTAAATGAAATAGACAAACCCTTAGCCAGTCTTACCAGAATAAGGAAAGAAAATACCCAAATCCATGCAAGTAGAAATGAAAAGATGAAGTCACAATGAATTATGGCTAAATCCGGAAAATTATTAGTATCTACTTTGAAAACATGTGCTCTAATAAAATGGAGAATTCAGAAATGGATAAATTCCTTGATATTGATGAACTACCAATGGTGAACCAAGAAGATATAAAATTCCCAAATAATCTAATACCGGTGAGTGAAATTGAAGAAGTAATAATAAAAAAAAAAACTAGCAACTATAAAAAGCCCAGGTTCTGACAGATTCAGTACCAAATTCTATAAGAACTTTAGAGAAGATTTAACACCAATAATTCTCAAACTCTTTAGTGAAATTAAAAGGGAAGCTGTACTCCCAAAGTTGTTCCTGGAAGTAAGCATTACCTTTATTCTAAAATCAGAAAAGGACCCAACCAAAAAGAACTACAAGCCAGTCTCTTTAATAAACATAGATGGAAAAACTCCCAATTAGATACTGTCGAACAGAATGCAGCAAATCATCAAAAAAAATTATACAGCATGACCAAGTAGGATTCATCCCAGGGATGCAGGGATGGTTCAACATACACAAATCAATAAATGTAATACACCACATAAACCAAAGGGGGAAAAAAATCACATGATCATTTCAATAGACTCAGAAGAAGTATTTGACAAACTCTGACATCTATTCATAATAAAAACCCTGAAGAAGGTAGGAATTTAGAAGGCCTTGATCTCAATCTGGTGAAAGCCATCTTTGACAAACCAATAGCCAGTGTCATACTAAATGGTCAAAAGCTGAAAGCTTGCTCTCTGTAATTAGGACCAAGACAAAAAAGTCCCCCATCATCACTCCTGTTCATTATAGTCCTCAAAAGAATAACTAGAGCAATTAGACAAGAGAAAAATGAAATGAATATGGATAGAAAGGAAGAAGTTAAATTATCATCATTTGTGGGTGATGTTCCTCTACATAGCAGATCCTCAAAACTCCAACAAAAGCCTTCTACAATTAATAACCAAATTCATTAGCGTAGCAGGATACGAAGTCAACACACAAAAATGAATAGCATTCCTGTACAACAATAATCAACTCACTGAGAGAGAAATTAGGGAAACAACATGTTTTGCAATAGCATCAAGATAAATGAAATACTTAGAAATTAACCAAACCAAGGAAGTGAAAGACCTGTGTAATGAAAAATTATAGTACTCCGAAAAAAGGAGATTGGTGAGGAGATCAAAAAATGGAAAGATATCCCCTGCTCCTGGTTAGGAAGAGCCAATATAGTTAAAATGGCCATACTCTAATGCTGTTATACAGATTTAACACAATCCCAGTCAAAATACCAAATGCATTCCTTACAGAACTGGAGGAAGCCATCCTGAAATTCATATGGAACCAGAAGAGACCCAGAATAGCGAAAGCAGTCCTGGGCAACATGGGCGAGGCGGGGGGCATCATGGTCCTGATCTTCAAGTTACACTACAGAGCTACAGTGATTAAAAACAGCATGGAGTAATTAGAATGCTTGCCTTGTAAGCACAAGGGCCTGAGTTCGATCCCCGGCACCAAAAAAAAAAAAAAAAAAAAAAGTCAAAAAAACAAAACAAAACATAGAATTGGCAAGACAAACAAACAAACCAAAAAAACCCAGTCTTGTGGATCGAAGGAACAGAATAGATTATGCAGAAACAAATCCAGGCACAGTCAGTTACCTTATTTTTGACAAAGGTGCCAAATACTTTTGCTGGAAGAAAGATAGCCTGTTTAGCAAATGGTGTTGGGAAAACAGGCCATCAACATACCAAAGATTGAACCTACACCCATATTTCTCATCATGCAATAAACTGAAATCAAAATGGTTCAAAGATCTAAACATTAGAACAGAAACACAATCTGCTGGAAGACAAAATAGGTAAAAGTCTTGAAGACATATAGATGTAGGCAGAAATTTTCTGAACGGAACCTTGGTTGCATGAGAATAATGTCAAGAACCAATAAATGGGATCACATCAAATTAAAAAGCAAAGGAAGCCACCAAAAGAATGAAGAGACAACCAACAGAGCAGGGGAAAAATTGTCAGCTACTCCTCAGACAAATGACTAATGTATAGAATATACAAAGAACTCAAAAAAATTAAACCCCCTACATTTAAAGACCCAATTAAAAAAAGGACATCTGAAATGCATAGATACTTCTCAGATGAACAAGTACAAACAGCCAATAAATACATGAAAAAATGTTCAATATCACTGGCCATTTGAGAAATGCAAATTAAAACAACACTGAGATTCTGTCTCACTCCAGAAAGAATGGCTATCATCAAAAAATCAACCAAAACAAATACTGGCAAGGCTGTGGGGAAAAAGAAACCCTTTTCCATTGTTGGTGGAACTGTAAACTGGTACAACTACTATGTAAATCAGTGTGGAGATTCCTCAAAATACTAAGAATAGAAATTCTCTTGGACCCAGCTCTCCTCTTCCGTGTATCTTCCTGAAGGAGTTAAAGACATCATACCACAGTGATGTATGCATACCCATGTTTTTAGCAGCACAATTCATAATAGCTACATCTTGGAAGCAGCCTATATGCCCATCAGTAGTTGAATGAATAAAGAAAATGTGGTGTTTATACACAATAGAGTACTACTCTGGCATAAAGAAAGATCAACTTGAGTCATTTGTAGGAAAATGGATGTATCTTAGGACCATAATGTTAAATGAAGTAAACCAGAGCTACAAGCTTAAATATCCTATGGTTTCTCTTATATGAGA
>PVJO010033455.1:0-12065 GCA_004026905.1 Hystrix cristata
CCGCCAGCATTTGTTATTGGTTGATTTTTCCATATACGCAGTTCTTTCTGGAGTGAGGTGGAATCTTAATGTTGTTTTGATTTGCATCTCTCGAATGACTAGTGATGTTGAACATTTCTTCATATATTTATTTGCCATTTTTATTTCTTCATGTGAGAAATGTTTATTCATTTCATTTGCCCATTTTTGGATTGGGTCTCTAAATTTGGGAGGTTTAATTTTTTTGAGTTCTTTGTATATTCTAGATGTTAGACCTTTGTCTGATGGATAGCTAGCAAATATTTTTTCCCAGTCTGTGGGTTTTCGCCCTACTCTATTGGTGATTTCTTTTGCTGTGTGCACATGTTCTTGTATGGATGTATGCTTTCTGTTTCCTTGGAAAAATACATGGGAGTGTAAAGGTTGGATCCCACTATGGTAGATTTATGTTTGACTTTGTAAGAAGCTGCTAAGCTGTTTTCCAAAGTGGCTGTACACTTCACTCCCACCAGCAGTGTATGGGAATTCCAGTTCATTCATATCCTTGTCAAAACTTAGTATAGTCAGTCTTTCTAATTTTAGGCATTTTAATAAGTTTGTGGTGGTACTTAATTATGGTGTCCGTTTGCATTTCTGCAATGACCAAACAATATTGAGCATCATTCCATATGCTTAAATTGTCATCTGTGTACTTTCTTTAGTGAAATGTCTTTTCAGATCTTTGGCCCATTTAAAAAATTAGATTGTTTTCTTTTTATTATTGAGTTTGCAGTGTATGTATTCTCTCTGAAAGTCCTTTATTAGATATATGCTTTGCAATTCCAATCAAAATACTGTATCATTTTTCATGGAACTAGAAAAAAATAGCTGTAAAATTCAGTGGAACCAGAAAAGACCCAGAATAGCCCAAGCAAACCAGAACGACAAGAGCAAAGCAGGAAACACTATAATTCCAGGCTTCAAGTTATATTTCAAGAATACAATAATGAAAACAGTGTGGTACTGGCACAAAAACAGACATGTAGGCCAATGGAATAGAATAGAAGATGTAGAAACAACCCCAAGCATCTTCGCCAATCTGATTTTTTTACAAAGGGGTCGACAATATATGCTGGAGAAAAGATAGCCTTTTTTTAACAGATAATGCTAAGAAAAATGGTTATCCACATACAGAAGAATGAATTTAGGTGTGTGTCTCTCACCCTGTACTAAAGTCCAACAAAAATAAATCAAAGACCCAAATATAAATATAAATATAAATATAAATCTGATGGAAGAAAAAATGGTAAAACTCTTGAAGACACAGGCCTGAGCCATGCCCTGAGTGCAAAGGTGACCACTGGAAGTCAGACTGTCCCCTGAGACAGAGGTCCCAGGGATCAGGCCCATCTTACCAACTGGTCCAGCAAGACTGAAGGGCCCCGGGGCATTCTCTGCCCTCTCCCTCCGGCTGGACTATCATCTCCACAGGGGAGCCCCAGCTAATTATGACTATGGAGGGAAAAGAAACCAGCCTGCTGCTGGACATTGTCGCCTGTCTCTCAGTCCTTCTCTTCAACCCTGGCCTTCCTTGCAGCCATCATACCTCAGTGAAAGAAGTCACTAGAGAAGAGGTAACTCTCTATTTGTCACAACCCTTAGGCTGTAACTGGGACGGCTTTCTCTTCTCCCGTTCCTTTTTGATTATGCCTGAAAGTCCAGTTCCCCTCCTAGGGAGAGATACCTTATCTTGTTTGAATACTGTAATATATACACACCCAGGTCAGGTACACTGCCTCCCTCTCGTGGAGACAGAAATAAATCCTAAAGTATGGGCAACTAAAGGTAAAATAAAGAGCTGGGAATTTACCTCAGTGGTTAGAGCGCTTGCCCAGCAAGCACAAGGCCATGAGTTCAATCCCTGGCACTGAATGAATGAATAAATAAATAAATAAATAAGTAAAGGTAAAATAAGAAGAGCAGTAAGTGCTGCCACGGTGCAAACACATCTTAAAGACTCTACTATTTTTCCTCCCTGGAGATAATACCCTTTAAGGCCTGAAGTTTAAAAAGGACTATTACATATAATTGACAACCTAGGGCACAAAGTTTACTTAGACCCCCTGTAACAGCCCCTTCAACACTCCAGTCTTGGGAGTTCAAAAACCCAATGGAGAGTGGAGGTTGGTAAAGGATCTTAGACAGATAAATGAGGCAATAGTGTCAATCCATCTGGTGGGACCTAACCCATACGCTCTTCTGTCTCAGATCCCAGAAGATGCTGGTTGGTTTTCAGTGTTGGACTTAAAAGACACCTTCTTTTATATTCCTTTACAAATAGATTCCCAGTTTCCTTTTGCCTTTGAAAATCCCCATGACTGGGCCTCTCAACTGACTTGGACTGTGCTTCCTTAAGTGTTCAGAGACAGTCCTTATCTTTTAAGATAAGTGCTGTCCCCTGACTTGGAAAGTTTGGAATCTTCCCAAGTCACAGAACTGTAATATGTAGATGATATACTGTTATGTGCCCCCTCCAGGCAAGGCATCTGTGCTCTGCTAAATTTTCTAACAGGCAGAGGTTATAAGGTCTCTAGGTCTAAGGCACGACTTTGCAGCCTTGAGGTAAAATAGTTGGGCCTTATCATGCCTAAGGGAACCTGAAGGGGGGGGGGGATTAAACCAATTCAGATATGGGCTGATTATATGTGGTTAACTCCCACTATAGGACACCTTAATAAAAAGGCCCCCTTATGCTGGGAGCAAAGAAATTGCTCCTATTCTCATTGGTTTAACTCTACTAAATACTTGGGATAGACACCCACTAAACAATGTATACACACCATAACTTTACATATCAAAGATTGGTTTGCAACAGACTGGTTTAATCGCCCTAGAATTAAATGGGAAGGCCCAAGGGCGCTCACTGATCCTGTGGAATCAATTTGTGGCCCTGCTTACTTCCTGGATGGATAGGGAGATGCACACTGGGATTTGTATGGTTACAAGGCAGGAGTATCAAAAATACCAACAAACCTGCATACTTACTCTGTCTATGACATCGATATTCTAGGAGTGTGTTTCACTGGTATGATCATTTGGCTTCTTCCTCCCTTCCCTAGGATTAGAGAATGTCATGCAACACATCAAGGCCTTGGCTAACTATACCCAATGGGCCTTAAACGACACCTCGACTGGTTTCTCTCTCCTAAATGAAGAAGTAAAATTAATGAGGCAAGGTGTCCTCCAAAATCAGAATGTATTAAACACTCTAACAGCAGCCAAAGGGGGGTACTTGTGCGATTGTAAAAGTCGAATGTTGAGTGTACATTCCTAATCCTTCTGCTAATATCTCGATGGTTGTTCAAGATACTAAATGCCAGATTAACGCCATGTCGGATTCTGAAATTCTCCTTACCTTCCTCGTGGGATGCTATTACTGGCTCTTCCTGGTGGAAGCATTTGTTGGTTGTATTTGTAATGGTCTTGTTGATCTTATTATTTGGTCCATGTACACTCAACTGCTTCTTTGGCCTTGTCTTCTCCAGAATTAGAGAATTAGGTTGTTTGCCTACCCAAGACGAGAATGCCTGGCGTCTATCAAGGGCCTTTAGATAGACCCTCTGTAGAGTATCTCTGACTGCTGATCACAACTATGACCCCCTTCAGCCAGAAGTAGCCAGAATGGTCATTGCCCCTTCCCCCCTCACAGCAATTAGGGGTACCTCTTCAGTGGGGGAATATTATAGACAGCTAAGTTAGGTAGAAATATTACAGGCAGTCAGACAGGGGTGGGCCCTCAAGGGAGTCACTGTGGAAGATGAGAGCACATTACAACTGTGGCTGGAGGTGCATCCGTCAAAGGACAGGCCTCAGAATAAAGATAGAATGACCAGGCCTACATGCCTCCCTGAGGGATAAACAATAAACTGAAGATTATACTCAGCTGGTCCAATAAAGTCTAGATAGACATCAGTCACCCAGGTGGGTGATTAGAGAACCTCCTGGTCTATCCCTTCCTGGAAATATCTTTGTTCTTTCCATGTACCCCTCTGTTACATGACCTGCTTACTCATTGGATCAATATTACTAAGTGGCTATACTTGTAATGATATTGATTGATCATAGTTTTGACCCACATTCTACCCATCTCATGATTTTGTACCCACCTTGTGATTTTGCTCTATGAAATTTTCTCTGAGAAGTGGTATCTGTGGTAACCCACTTTCAGGTTCTCTCCTGTCTCTCAGGAGTTATCTCTGTCAATAAATTTTTCCTACTCGTAACCTCCATTGTTCCTTAGAATTCATTCTTTGATTTTGGGGAACATGAACATATCTGACATCTAGCAGGTTGTGATTTATATTTTCCCCCTATATCTGGACTTCCTGAATAGAATCCCATTGCACAAGATATGATACTAAGAATCAACAAATGGTATTATACTGACTTAAAAAGTTTCTGGGGGCTGGGGATTTAGCTCAGTGGTTAGAGTGCTTGTCTTGCAAGCACAAGACCCTGAGTTTGAGCCCCAGCACCAAAAAAAAAAAAAAAAAAGTCTCTGCACAGTGAAGGAAACAACCAACAAAGTGAAGAGACAATCTACAGAATAGAAAAAAGTTTTGCCAGCTACTCCTGGACAGAGAACTAATAATATCTAGAATTATAAAGAACTCAAAAAATTAGACCCTTCCAAAATAAAAGGCCCTCCAAAAATGGGCAATTGAAATGAATATAAGGAATGTCCTTTGCATTTAAATAAATCTATTTAACTTTGTACATTTGTACAATAATCATCTATCTGGCTTACCCAAATAATAGGTTTTTTTTAATGTGGAGGAACTACAAATAATAAATGCAAAAATTGCCTTTCAAACTAAGATTGTGTATCTAAATTTACGCCCCTCTCCAAAAAGAGTAGATTCTTCTCAGAAGTGCAAATGGTCAAAAAGTCCATGAAAAAATGTTTAGCATTTTTGGCCATTAGGGAAATACAAATGAAAAAACACTGAGCTTTCATCTTATTTCAATAAGAATGGCTATTATCAAGGACTCAAAAAACAACAAATGCTATTCAGGTTGTGGGGAAAAGGGAACCTTTCTACATTGTTGGTGGGAATGTCCACTATGGAACTCAGTATGGACATTCTTCAAAAAACTAAAAATATAAATTCTAATTAGCCCAGCTATATCTCTTCTGGATATCTTCCCAAAAGGGTGCTATATGCATACCCATGTTTACAGCAGCACAATTTACAATAGCTAAATTGTTGTGGATTATATGCCCATCAACAGATGAATGGGTAAAGAAAATGTGACACATATATGTATGTGTACATATATATATATGCTACTCAGACATAAATTTGAGTCATTTGCAGGAAAATGGATGGATCTTGAGAGCATAGTGTTAAGTAAAATAAATCAGATACAGAATGGGTGTATGATTTCTTGAATATGAGATTCAAAATATAAATAAAGAGTAAAATAAAAGAGAGATGTAAAAAAACAGGGAGGTAGACCGTGGAGATGGAAAGAGGATTGAGGGAAGGAGGAAGAGAGGAGAGCAGGAAGGGAAAGGGGAGCAAACATGATCGAGATGAGATACGTGTATGTACCAACTCCCCAAGATGAATTGATTATTATGTATTGCAAACATATACTAAGAAAAATATGCTTTACAAACATTTTTTCTCCTAGCCTTTTTCTTTTCATTATAGTCTCTTTTTGAAGAAAAAATTCTAATTTGATAAAGTCCAAGTTATTAATTTTTCTTTAATATCTATGCTTTTTGTGACATCCTTAGGAAATCTTTACTAAATCAAAGGTAATTAAGATTTCATCCTATGTCTTCTTTAATAGTATTTTATAGTTTTAGGCTCATATGTAGGTCTATTATCCATCTTGTATTAATTTTCATATATGTTTTGAGGTAATAGAAGGTTCTTTTTTTGCATATGCCTTCTCAATTGTTCTAGCACCACTTATTGCAAAGATTATTCTTTCTCCATTGAACTGCATTTATAATTCTGTTGAAAACCAATTAACCCTACATATGTGGACTTATTTATTTTTTATTATTTTTGCTAATAAGTTTTTTTGGGGGGAGTGCTGGGGATTGAACTCGGGGCCTTGCGCTTGGTAGGCAAACACTCTACCACTGAGCTAAATCCCCAACCTCTGCTAATAAATTTGATATCTTTTTTTTTTCTCCTAATGGAAGGATTGCCTAATGAATTTTAGGCACATAAAAATGCACTAATTTTAAATATGTTTTAAAGTATATGTATCCAGCCAGGCACACGCCTGTAATACCAGCACTTGGAAAGCTGAGGCAGGAGGATTATCACAAGTTTGAGGCCAGCCTGGGCTACATCATGAGTTCAAGACCAGGCTGCACTATATAGCAAGACGCTGTCTCAAAAAACCCAAATAAAATAAAATATATGAATCTATATCAGTTTACAACACTAAACAACTACCCACATCAAGATACTGAAAAAAATCTTAACATATGAATGCCACATAAAGTTTCTTAAATGTGGGGTAACTTGTAATATCCTTATTTCTGCCTAATAAAAATGTTACTCTTCATTTCTGTGACCTAAAGAATTCCTATTACCTTCAAAAGCTTTTAACTTTGTTTTATACAAATGTGAATATCTCAGATCAGAGATTGCTTTTTTAAACTCAGTTTGGATCTTATTAATTGGGAATTAAACAAGTTTATGAGTGTGATTTACCTCTGACTCTATCGGTATCTTTTATGCAAATTTTAACACTTCCTTGGTACTTTCCTTTTGCTTTTTCTTGCTTTTTCACTTGTTTTCAATTCCAGAAACTTAGAATGTATATAATCTATTTTTGTCCCCAATTTGATGACAAATTATATGAACAACCATCTGTTGCATTCAATTATTGGCTTTCCCAATTCAGTATTTCAAACATATCCACTCCTCTCCAACCAGTGCTTTGGAAATTTTCTCCTTATTTTATTGGTATTAATATTATGAACATGCTAGTTTTTTGAAAGGAAATAAAATTGTACCATTTTCCAGGTTTGTCAGAGTAACATTTAGAATATCACAAATGTACTTGTCCTGTCTACAGTGATGAGGCACTTTTATCTAAAATATATTTGGCTTAACAACATGTGTCATTATGTATAATATTAATGGCAGGGGTTGGAGATTTAGCTCACACTTGAGATAAATGGTAGCAAGTGCAAGGCCCTGAGTTCGATCCCCAGCACCCAAAAGAAAATACATTTTTTTTTAAATTTACCAAGAACATGTATTGGTACATTGTATACATAATGATCACATTCATCATAGTTAATTTGTACCTGTACATGATAAATCTTGGCCAAAAGAAAATATTAATGGCAAAAATAAAACAGTACTTATTTGCTCAATACAATGACTATTTGGCATTCACTTTGTCAATTTAAAACTACATAAACTGAAAATTTTATTTTCATTTTTAATAATTTTTTTTTAGGTTTTTGAGACAGGGTCTCGCTATGTAGTTCACCCTGGCCTTGAACTCACTATGTAGACAAGGTGGGCCTCAAACTCGTGGCAATCCTCCTGCTTCAGCCTCCCAAGTGCTGGGGTTACAGGTGTGCATCGCCACATCCGGCCATAAACTGAAGATTTTATTTTTATTTATTTATTTATTTATTTATTTATTTTTGTGGTGCCGGGGATCGAACTCAGGCCCTTGTGCTTGCAAAGCAAGCACTCTAATCACTGAGCTAAACCCCCAGCCCCCATAAACTGAAGATTTTAGATCTAGTTTATGAATCTATTTTCTATTTGGGTTTGTTACCCAATATGTATCAATTTTAGACTTCTTGCTTCTTAACTAGTTTTAATGATTACAATCAAATCTTTCAAACAACTTTCTTCCTGCTTTTTAATTTTTCTGTTGGCTGCAATAAATCATTCAGCAAATTTTTTAGGGAAGGTTCTTGGTTGATATACTCTTAACCCCTTGGTATCTGAGAATGTCTTCCACTTGCCTTTATACAGAAATAGTAACTTGGCAGGGTATATATTTCTTGGTTCACAATTATTTTCCCCCTACAGAATGACTCTGTAGATGTCGTTCCATTGTCTTCTGGCATTTAGGAATACAAGAGAAAAATACGAGGTCAGTCTGACTTTTGTCCCTTTATAGGTAACCTGTTTTCTCTGCCTGGATACTTAGAAAATATTTTCTTTATCCTTGAAATTTAAAAAGTCACCACGATATGTGTAGGTGTTGGTTTCTTTTCATTAAATTTTAAAGGTACTCTGCGAGCCTTCTTCATTTTCAGGCCTACTTTGCTCTTCAACTCTGAAAAGTGTTCTTCGGTTAGTTCTTAATTCTTGTTTCAGCTTCATTTGCTTTGTGCTCTGTTTAAGGAATTCCTAGTATGCATAGATTGTATCTCCTGAATGGGCCCTCTTCATCTCTCCCATTCTCTTTTCATATCTTAATTTCTTTGAACTTTTCTTCTGCATTCTGTGAGAATTTCTCTTGTTTTGCATTTATTTCAGCAACTTTATTTTGTGACAGACCCCACTTACATGCTTCCTTTAACTTTCTAAAGTCCAAGAAATCTTCTATGTGCTCTAACACCACGTGTTTTATAATTAAGCACACACCGCTAATAAATGCTCCTATCAGATGTTCAACATGCTCTAACAATCTATGGAGACCAGTAGATCCATTTCAAGAGGAGGCATTTCCTCCATTACTTAGCTCTGTTCCTTTCTTCTTCGGAACTGTGATATTACGACCTTTTCAAAGACTCGTTTTCGCAGTGGGGTCAAAAACACGGTCTTCCCAAACAGCAAAGTTGAAGAACATTCAAAATGACTTCCGTTATGTCCAAGTTTGATTCTCTTATTTGTCACAAATCTTTACACCAATTCCACATCATGTTGATTACTGTAGCTGGAAATCAAGTAGTGTAAATCTTCTTTGTTGTTTTTCAAAACATTGTTTTGGTTATTTTAGGGCCTTTGCATTTCCATATGAATTTTATTTTATTTTTTTAGCAAGAACATGTATTGGTACATTGTAGATAAACATAATGATTACATTCGTCATAGTGAATTTGTACCTGTGCATGATATATCTTGGTTCCTCCCTTTCCCCCTTTTACCTCCCCTTCCCTCCTTATTTACAATAGCTTTATTTACATTTTTACATTTTTTCTTTCTCTTTTCTTTTCTCTTTCCCTTCCTTCTTTTCCCCCTCTTCCCTCTCTAGTTCTATTCCCATTTGAACATTGCCTTTCTTTTTCACAGGTATCTATTATTCCTTTTTGTCTTTATTTACACTTATGATTTCTCATATCAGAGAAACAATTGGTGCATTATTTCCATATGAATTTTACAATAAGCCTCTCACTTTGTATTTCAGCATTGTTGAGTCTCTCCATGAACATAGAATATCTTTTTTAATGTTCTCAACGATGTTTTATGATTTTTCACTGCATGAGTCTTGTACATCTTTTGTCAAATTTATTGGCATTTTCTACATTATGATTCTAATATAAATGATATTTTAAGTATAAAATTCAGATTGTTATTGCTAATGGATATAAATACAGTTGATTCAGTATGTTGACCTTTTTTTTCTGGCACTGGGGCTTGAACCCAGGGTTTGTTCCTGCTAGGCAAACACTCTACTGTTGAGGTACATCCCCAACTCCTATATGTTGATCTTTTTTTAATGTTAATAAATCATTATTTTTATCGAACAGCATGCGCCACCACACCTGGCATGGCCTGGGACTTCTGACTGAGGTGAGACTTTGGGATCCTGGGGACGGAATGAAGGCTTTCTGCACTGTGAGCTGGCCAGGAGTGGCAGGGACCAGGGGCCGCGAGCTGCGGCTGGAGTTTGTCCCCCAAGGCTCGTGGGCTGTGCACTTGGTCCTGCGTGTGACACTGGGAGTAATGGGACCTTTCGAAGGTGGGGCCCGGGTGGGGGGAGGTGTGTGGGGGTCACCCAGGATCTCCATGCAACCGCTGTCAGTTCCCTTGGGAAGTCCTGGAAGGAGCAAGCCTGTCCTTTCCCTCCCACTGGCTCCCTGCCGGGCCACGTGATTGCCCCCTCCTGAGTGTGCACCACCACAAAGCCACCACCGGAATGACATAGCCAGGCAGCCTTGTCTGAGCTGGTGCTGTGCCCTTTGGGCTTGAAGCCTCCAAAATCACCAGCCTGCTTTCTTTACGAGTTACCCTCATATTTCATCACAATAACCAAACAGGTGGACACACTAGCAATTCACAGGAAAGGGAGGGGTACAGGAGTCATCAGAGAAGGTTGCAAAGATATCATCTGGCACATCTTTCCTTCTTCTAGACTGCCGGACATGAAGGTGGCTTGGCGCAGAACCTCTTGGCATTCAGCTCTGGGGGTGGGCTGGCCAGAGATCAGGTGGGAGGCTGGAAGGGATGGACGAAAGTGCAGTGACCTGCACAGGTGAATCTTCAGCAGCAAACAGATTCCGTTCAATTTCTTTCAAAGAACTTCTACCTTCAAGCCAGGCAAGGAGCTGGATCCCTGATGCAGCCCTACGGCAGTCACTACACATCACCCTGAAGGTTGGGCGTAGGAGGACTTTCCAGGCCATTTAAAGACTGCAAGGATGCAGCCATTAGACCCACCTGCGCTGGCCCGGGGCACCTATTGTGTTGATCTTTTATCTCACAACAATTTTTCTAAATTTGTTGAGCCATTTCTTTGTTTTGTAAATGTCTTAGGATTTTCTACAGAGAAAAATGTGAGAAACTGCTTTACCAGTTCTTTTATAAATTGTACCGGAAGAATAGTGCAAATAATATTTGTACAAACAATAATAATTGTGCAATTGTGTATAATAATCATCTAAAAACAATATCTTAATTTATTTTTATCATCATATGTCAAAGACTAGAACCTCCAGTGCAATGTTGACTAAAGTTGAGGGAATCAGATATATTTTACCTTACTCCTGATCTTCAAAAGAAAGAAGTCTTTCCCCTTGAATTGATGTTAGCTGTTGGTTTTTTGTAGATGCTCTTTATCAAACTGAGGAAAATTTCTTCCATTCCTACTGTGGTAAAGGTTTTTTTTTTTTTTTTAAGCATGAATGGGTGTTTGATTCTTTCAAGTGTCAGCCAGAGATTCTTTTGGTCTCCAAGCAGTCAAGGAGCAGTTACATAGATGCAGGAATTTTCTGGGCTTGTTGGGGTCAAAGTCTTCAGCTTTGTCATCTTTGAGCTGTTTGATGGTTGGTGTCTGGTGTCCAGAGGTCTCAGAACTGTTGGGGTAAATGTTTGTCCAGAGAGTTAGGTGTCCAAACTCTTCACATATTTGCATCCCGGGATGTTTTCTTGAGTAAAGTGAGAGGGACTTTTCTTTCACAGGGCATAGATGTCACATTTGATTTTTTCCCATCCCATCCCTAGTCATCCATGGGTCTATTACTTTGTCGCTCTCACACTTGGGGCTGGGTGTGACCTCACTCATACTTTAAGGACCCTCGCGTGGTCTCTCCTGAAGATATTGTCCTTTGGGATTTTCATAGGGCATAGTTGTGGGGGCTCTCCCTGAGTCTGCTGCCCAGGGAAAGCATGTTCAATTGCACTGAGGCTGGGAAAGGGATCCTTCCTTTGGGAAAACCAGGAGCTCATCTCTATGTATAGATTGACCTGGGCCTCTGGCCTCTGAAAGAGGCTGTATTAGTCATCTTTCCCATTGTGAAACAAAATATTTGACACCCTCAATTTAAAGGAAGAGAGGTTTAATTTGGCTCATAATTTCAGAGGATTCAATCCATGAATCCTCTGGCTCCAAAACAGGAACATCATGGCAGCAGGACATGGCAGAACAAAGCTGCTCACTTCATGATGGGTGGGAAGCAGAGCAAGGGAATGAAAAGAAGAAAAGAGCAGCAGTTTAAGGATAGGGCAGCTCGACCTCAATTACCAGGTGGTCAGGACTGGGTGGCCAATTAAGAGCAGCAGTTTAAGGATAGGGCAGCTCGACCTTAATTACCAGGTGGTCAGGACTGGGTGGCCAATTAAGAATGATCTATGTTATGTCTGTTCTGTCACAACCCGGTATCG
>PVJO010033456.1:0-12063 GCA_004026905.1 Hystrix cristata
TGGAGATTCCTCAAAAAACTACAACTGGAGGTTCCATTTGACCCAGCTATTCCCCTACTGGGGATCTTCCCAGAAGAATTAAAATCGTCATACCACAAGGATGTATGCACCACCATGTTCATAGCAACACAATTTGTAATAGCTAAGTCTTGGAAACAACCTAAATGCCCAACAACCAACGAATGGCTGAAGAAGATGTAGTTTTTCTACACAATGGAGTACTACACTGCCATAAAAAAGGACAAACTAGAGTCATTCATATATAAATGGATGTTTCTTGAGAACATACTCTTAAGTGAAATAAAAGAAGGACTTTTCATGTTATTTTAATTTATAAAGAGAAAGATCAACTTTCCTATTATTCCATTTACAGAATGATACTGGCTTCTTCACCCAGTCTCTAGGTCAGACAGTCAGGGGTCCTTCCGGGGGCAGGAAGTAGCAGAACCATGAAGCACTGGAAAAGGAGTCCTGGTGGAGGAGATGAGCAAGGAGGACAGGCCAGGGCAGAGCTGCTACTTCAGCCCTTGAAGACAGCTCTTTGCCAGCCCCATTTGGAGGTGAATACAAGGACAAGTCCATCATATCTTACACACAGATGACCAAACAACTCTCAGTTACCAAGACAACTCGTAATATGGGTTTACTTCCACCCATGGTGTAGGTGTAAATGTTGAACTCTCAGGCTTAGCAAGACTTAAAAACGATATACCTGAACCATGAAGAAAATGTCTTTGTTGTCCTCCAATTGTATAGGGCCATACAATCTTACATTTCCAAAAGCTCACTATATAGCAGAAGTTTAGAAGCTTCTCTGGGGTTTTCCCAATCTTCAATTTGTGTACAGTAGTGTGCTACATAAGAACACTTCAGTCAACGACGGACCACATACAATGACAGTGGTCTGTTAAGACTACATCGCCTAGCAAGGTCCTAGCCATCTTAGTTTGTGTAAGCACTGTATGGATGTTCACACAGTGAAGAAACCACCTAACAAAACATTTCTGAGAAGGTACCTCTGAGTCTATAAATAAATATACAGAGAGATACTCAATTGTTTTTTAACAGGTATTTTTTAAAACAAGAGACAAAAAGGCTCCCCGAGGCTGATCCCATTAGCACCTGGAAAACAAAGCTCCTGGCTTTTCTGAGGGGGAACAGAAAGTGTGGTGAGTGGAGTTGGGGGAAGCCATGCCTGTGGGAGTGGAGAGGCAAACAGGGAAGTTTCTAAGGAAGGGCCTGGTCAAGGGGCCCAGCAAGCTGGTGAACCTAGACGCCATGTAATTTCAGGGACTCAGGACCTGACCAACTTGCGGAGCACAGGCTTACTTCTTCCTTTCCAAACAGTGAGCTGTATTTGCTCCATTCTCCATGTGAACTTTACCAAGGAAGAGCTGGCAGAGTATAAACAGAATCCGCTTCGAGTAGAGGGTTAACAGCTGCTGCCTGATGTGCAAGCCAGAGAGAAGCACATGCTGGTTTCCCCCCAGTCTCTCTTTCCATGAGGCCAAGGGCATGCCTTCACAGAGGCCTATGCTGAGTGAAGCTGGGGATTAGAGACTAGGGACTCAAAGATAAACAGAAACATAACTACGTAATATTTGGGTCTTTTTCCAATATCCTATCTAGCTGGTCTTTCCTGGTTTACCTTTTCTTTAAACTCCCAGTTCAAAGAAAATGTTACCCTCTCTTAAAACTTAACCTCTTCTGCCTTCTGCCCCCACTCCAGCAGCCTCTGCTGCCCCTCCCCCTCCCCCCAATCTCCTCTGCCTTCTGCCCCCTCCCCAGCTGGTCCTGGCTGCCTGCACACCACCTTCCTGGATCCTCCAGCTCCTAGGCTTCCCTGACCCTGCGCTGAGGCCCTGGCATGCCATGGTGGCCGGCTGCTTGTGTGCCCTTCCGGTGTGATTCTAAATGCCTTCTGGGTCTGGGCCATCCTCAGTTCCATCGTGGCCCCCGTGAACAGCCATGACAAGCAGTAGGTGCTCAATATAGACTTGACGACCCAACTGCTCAGCTGGCATTTTATACCGACAGATAGTTCTCTGCCCAACAGAGGTCCTACTAAAATGTCAAGTGCCAATCACACTTTTGCAAATTGAGTCACATTCTTCTGTGCGCTAAGGGAGTTTGCTATTTAAAAGATCCTGTGGTTAATTCTTTTGTAACATGAATAATCACTTCCTGCTTTATCTTTCCTGTCAAGATGAATTTTTTACATATCAGGTTTCTCTAAAGGTAGGAAACCAGTGCATGGCTTTGTTAAGGCTCCTAAATCCTGAGCTATCCCTCTGCTACTCTCTTTAGGGACCCATTCCTATGTCTTCTATAAGCCTTTGAAAGGTTCAAGATTTTTCTGTCCAATACATGTGAATTCTGAGTACTTGAAATGTGGCTAGTCTGAATGCTGTAAAAACAGACCATGTTCCAAAAGATTTATTTAAAGGGAAAAGAGAATATAAAGCAGCTCATGGATAATTTTATACTGATTGCACATTGAAGTGAAACTTTGGATATGTTGGGTTAAATAAATGTTATCCAAGTTAATTTCACCTCTTTTTTAATTAATGTGGCTTCTAGAACATTTAAAATTACATGCGGCTTGTATTATATTTCTACTGCACAGTAACAGTTTAGGATAATGCTGGGCAAACGGACAAGAAGACCCCAGACTGTGCAAGCGTGACCAAAATATTCACAAGAGCACGTGAGAAAAGTCTGCCCCAAAACTTATTTCCTTACCTTCAGGAAGCTGCAGGTAACTGCAGCAAGGACAAAACAAATTACCTAAATTTTGTTATTTTTTTTAATGCCACCCTTTGAGAGAGAGAGACTACCTCGGCATGAGCACAAAATTAAGGCATTAAGCTAAGTAAAATATATCAGAGGTGTAATTAGGACAACAGTAAACAAAATCCTATATTTAAAGACACCATAAATTATAAAATGTAAGAATGTCTTCCCCACTGAAAAACAGCACCCTCCAGCTGCCTGCTGTGCCAAAAGCCAGCCTCTACAAGTTTGCTCCATATACTGTGGCTGCAAAAGCTAAAGCTACGGTTAACCCATGTTACGAAAAGATAGAGCCAGAGGAGATAAGAGATCTGCTTAGAAATGCAAAACAGTTCAATCTTCCCTATCTCCGCCTTCAAACTTGCTGAACGCTGTCTCCTCCTCTAAAAGACGAAATGGGTGGTTTTTAACTGTCGGCTGGCTAAACCAGCTGCCAAGCTGCTTCTCGGGGGCAGCTTTTCGAAGTGGTGATGGAGGTGGCGGTTCTGTGCCCCACTCTGTGACCTGCCCCGCCTGCCTCGCTCACTGTACTCACTTCCTGTCTAGGCCCAGCTCACAGTGCTGCAATTTCACATGGGCGCACCCCAACCTGCCTGCAAGCCCCAGCCGGGAAAAGCCTTCATCCTTCCCAGGAGTCTAGCTCCCGCGCCTAGCATCATGCCTGACTCAATCACTATTTGAGTACATCAGAAAGCACGAAAGAAAATGAGAGTCCCCAATGAATTTCCTTCGGTCTACACCCAGATGCGTGATGTCGCAAAGCTCTAAGGACAGCTTTAAATCAATCATTACAGAACAGAAGCAGAACTGTTACACATTTACTGTTTTATACTTTGTTTCGTGGATTATGAAGAATAAAAATTTAATTTGGATGTTTCCTTTCAGTCTTCTCATTGAAGAGAATATAGAAAATCAAAAAGTAACTTTATACCGGAAAAGATTCCATCGGAAAAGTCCCTGACTACTGATTACTAGTAATAGGAAGAACATTACATATCATCATGTCAAATCCCTTTCTTAATGTTATAGAAGAACTGAGGTCTGGAATGTTCCGTGACTGAGGCTTAGAGAGATTGAGAGCTAAACAAAGGCAGCCTCAAGACTAGGGCTCTGGCTGCTCAGGTGGCAGTCTACAAGAGACAAGGGAAAATCCAAAGCAAAGAGCAGAGAACACTGAGACCAGCCAGATACAGCCTTTCACACCACTGGAAGGGGTTCTTTTTTTATCCCTATACAGCGGAGTTTCCAGAATACCCAGAAATTATCCCATTCAGGAATATGAAAACCTATCTTCAAATCTAAAGAGTCAGAAAATAGATCACTGGCTGCCCAAGGCTGGGGATGGGAAGGACAACTGATTGCAAATGGGTATGGGGGATCTTTTGGGACAATGGAAATGTTTTAAAATTAAACTGGTAAGAGTTGCATGATACTGTGAATTTACTAAAAATTCATTAAATTGTACACTTAAAATGAGTGAGATTTTATACCTCAATATAGCCTTTTATCCTTCCACATTACCGGTGCATACTGGTTATAGAGATGAACAGGTTTCATTTTGGCAGATTTGTACACACACATAACATACTTTAATCATTTCTCCCATTATCCCTCTGCCTCATCTTCCCCCACCTTCACATTCTGGGGAGGTTTAATGTATATAATGTATTTCAATGATACTCATCTCCCATTACCTGCCCTTATACCCTTTTCTGCCTCCCCCATTCCTCTTGTCTAATAGTCTCCCTCTACTTTCTTGTCATCATTTTTTGATTCCACACATTAGGGAGAACATGTGATATTTGCTTTCCTGAACCTGGCTTACTTCTCTCAATATGGCGATCTCCAGATCCATCCATTTTTCTGTAAATGACAAAATTCCATTCTTTGTTACAGCTGAATAATACTCCACTGTGCATATATACCCCATTTTCTTTATCCGTTTATCTGTTGATGGGTACCTAGGCAGGTTCTGCATCTTGGCTATTGCGAACTATGCTTCAATAAACGTGGGTATGCAGGTATCCCTCTAGTATGCCAACTTTTTGTACTAATTTACACTCCGACCAGCAGTATAGAGGGTTCCTTTCTCCCCCGCATCCTCGCTAGCAATTACTGTTTTTTATATTCTTGATGATAGCCATTCTGACTGGGGTGAGATGGAATCTCAATGTAGTTTTGATTTACATTTTCCCAGTAGCTAAAGATAATCAACATTTTTTCATATACTTATTGGCCATTTGTACTTCTTCTTTTGAGAAGTATCTGTTCAATTCTTTTGTCATTCAATGACTGGGCTATTTGATTTTCTGATGTTATGTTTTTTGAGTTCTTTATATAGTCTACATATTTATCTGCTGCTGGAAGGGTAGCAAGCAAAGATTTTTTTTTTTCCCATCTGTGGGCTGTCTCTTCACTCTGTTGGTTGTTTCCCTGGGTATACAGAAACTTTTTAACTTGATGTATTTTCATTGGTTTATTCTTGGTATTATTTTCTGTGCTACTGGAGTCCTAGTTAAGAAGTCTCTGCCTTGTGCCTATGGTTTCAAGTGTCTCAATATAGCTTTTAAAGATAAAAATTAAAAGTCTATATGATGTATACTTAAGAACTTCTGGTTGTAGATATTTGCTCATCAAGGTGGTTGGCAGTGTTTGTCACTCCCCGTTCAGGAAGGGGACACCATTTGAGGGGAGGCTTTCCCTCTCCCATGAGATACAGTCTGGCGGCACTGCCCATCAACATGCCCTGTGAGCTGTCAGCCCATGTAGAGGTGAAGGACCCAACTGTGACTCATAGCAATGTGACAAAAACTGAGAGTGGCTGGAGCAGAGTCCCCTGCCAGGGCTTTCAGAAAAAGCCTCAGGGCTACCTTGTTGCCACCTCTCCCAGACATGATTCTCCAGCTTCTCTTTCTGTCCTATAAACCACCCTAAAGCTTTCTGGTAACTCTTTTCTTTCTCAGTTAAGGTGGTGGTTTCTGGGGACTGCAACCAGAAAACTCTAACAGATACTCATGCATCAACTTTTCAAAAAATATATTCTTCCCTGCAAAGTCCACACAAGGTCAAGTTCCCACCATCCAGTGCCTTGCCACTGCTGCCAAGGATGGTGCTGCGGGGATCTCCAAGCTGACCTACATATCACCTACATTTTTCTTCTGGTGTCTTTACAAACACACCACTAAGGGGCACCAAACTGACGGGGGGGTGACTACCAAGGCCTGACTCTTAAAAACTGAGTGTCACCCTCTCCAAGGAAGACAGGCTCAGAACTCAGGCCACGGTGACAAAGAGTCCCTGTGTGTGAACTCTGCCTGGACAGGGGGCTGTATACCATGGACTAGGTGACTTTCTGGAGGGTTCAGCAAGATTCACAGCAGGCCCAGGAGCAGCTCAAATAACTGAGTATCAGTAGAGAAAGGGGAAAAGAGATAAATCAAGAAAGAAGAGGGGCTGAGGATTTAGCTCAGTGGTAGAGCGCTTGACTAGCAAATGCAAGGCCCTGAGTTTGATCCCCAGCACCATAAAAAAAAAAAAAAAAAAAAAGAGAGAAAAGACAAACTCAAAGGTATGAGCAGAAAGATCCACTATCGTCTGCCTTTGACACTCTCATCACTCACTACTCTAAACGACACCCAAGGAACCCCGGCCTCCTACCCCATCTCTTCCCTCTTGTCATTTCAATCTAAGCATCCTTACGGAGGACACGAGGTATAGGACAAAGCCTGACAGGCCTGGGAGTGAATTCCAGCCTAGATACTCACTGGCCGTGGAATATGGGGCAAGATACCTTGCTTGAGTTCTTTTTTTTTGTTTGAAATCAGGAAATGATCCAGTGCAGGGATCAGGGTGATACCTATAAACCGCTGTATATAGAAATGACGGCCACTAACTGACACTCATTATGCTGTGTTGTAAGGACTTCCCTGCATATGCTCTCCCTCCCCATCCCCTCAAATGGGAGCCTTTAAAAGGCAGATGTGAGCATTCTCTCCTCCTTGCTCGGAATCTGGCATATAGCAGATGCTCAATAAATGTTGGTAGTAGAGTACATCTCTACAACAGTAGAAGTGTCCTGAGAAAGCATTAATTGCAAACCATACCTTCTCATTCAGCACAAAGAAATGCAGTTACAAATGTTAGCTGTTGTTTGACTTGAAGGCTAGAGAAAGTCAAAGATCAGAATGACCTATTGGCCACAAAACAAATATGACCCAGTGGTCCAAGCCTCTCAAGTGCTATTGTGATTGGCCTCATTTCCACTCCCACCTCAGCCACGACCACTGTCCCCAACAGCAGAGGCGCAGCCGATCAGGAACATGCTGCAAGGCCTAGATGGGAAAGCGTTCACAAAGACTGGGGGCCTTAGGCAGGCTCTGCCTCACCAGGGCCTGGCCCTGGAACAAACACCCAAGGGGTGCGGGAACAATGAGTTCTTAAACACTTCCTGACTAAAGCTAACCCCTGCAAAGCCAGAGCACTGCTCTTTCAGAACATCCACTGCACAGACGGGGTGATAATAACTTGGCCAGAAAAAGACTGAAGTGAAAAAGAAAGCACAGAGAAAGGGCGCAGTTGAGTTTACAGGTTTAAAAAATAGTGCAGAATAAAGAGAATTGGCTATGCAACAGAGATGGTGAACCTTTTAGAGCTCCCAATGATACAAAGAGCCCACTGTGGCATGCATGCCGTACATTCGCCACCACTAGGCTATAGTCTTCCAATCATGAAAGGGAAAATAAATAGCATCTTAGAAAACCAGCAGAGTAAGAAGTCAGTTTAATCAAAAGAGTGTAGCCACTGAAAGAAGACATAACCCTTTTTTAATTCAAGTAGAAGAGAAAGCACATGAATGTTACTTTACATAAATATTTAACAGTTGCAGGTAACAGAATGGTTTGAGGATGAGTAGAAATTTTCCTAACTGTACAATGACAGTCTGATTCTCAGACTTAAAGGATGCCTAAAGACAGCTGTCTGACTAGAAAGTGATCCCCTGTCTTTCTCAGTGAGACGATCCAAAAGGTCTTGGACCAACCTGAATATGTAAACTCTGAAAAGAAGAAGAAACAATCAAATTTCTGCTTATATTTTGTATGAATTACAGATTATGCAAAATAAAATAATTAGCATTGCTTGCTCCCTTCCAACGCCCTCTCATTTCTTGAAACAATTTTACTCAATAGATACTGCAAGGATGTTGAAACCTGTTTGATTATGGATATTTTATTTAAGGGTTTATTTAAACTATTTCATTCAAAATAAATTCATAGAGCCTCATAGGACAAGATACTTTGCAAGGACTATAAGAGAAAGCAACTATTGCTTTTCTCCGGGACAGCATAAGAGAGTGGGGAACCGGCTGTGTACTGGGATAAATCCATTTCGGTGCTGCCAAGCTGAATCAGCTCTGAGAGGCACACTGCAGATCAAAGGGTGAGAAATTAAGAAGGATTCCACAGAAAAATGTGGTCAGCAGGCACAGCATGGGTGGGGGCAAGGGCTGAGTCACTGTACGGCCCTGTGTTAACAAGAAAGGCACTGTCTGGTAAGAGAAAGTAGACAGTGAGAGGAGAGGAAACCACAGTGAATCTCTGCTGCTTTCCCTGACCAGATGTAATGTCCCTCTTCAGATTTCATTTATACTCCCAGCCAATGAATTCTGCTACAGTGTGCTCCTGGAAGATAGAAAAGAAGTGTGCAACTGATGCTTTGGACCCTAAAAGAAAAGGCACACTGCCAATGCATCTTCCTCCTTCAAGTGCTTAGCCGAATGCTTGGCCTCATCAGGCACTCAAGAAATGCTTGCTGTTAAGTGGGGAGAAATGCAAGGGTAATTTTGAGAAAAAGCTGAGGATCCAAGGCAATGCAATCTGAGACAAATGCAAAGCTAAAAGCAGAAGATAACAGCCAAACAGTGGCTCTTCAAAGCAGTCTAGAATTTCAAACTGTCGTAAGCATACCTACTTTGAGTTCCCAACCTCTAATCCACAGCTTATTTACAACACCATAAAGTGGAGGTTATTGGGGAGGGTACATTGGATGGGTCCATCCTTAGCGTGACCAAAGATGCTGCACGGTGATTGCAAGTCTAACGACTTGACTACCAACAGTTTGCAAGTCACTTTGGTTAGAGTTTTTTTTTTTTAATATCTGAACAACAAGCTGAACTAAAAGTTGCTGGTCAAGAATCTACTACAGGGCTGGGGATTTAGTTCAGTGGTTAGAGTGCTTGCCTTGCAAGCACAAGGCCCTGAGTTCAATCCCCAGCACCAAAAAAAAAAAAAAAAAAAAAAGAATCTACTTCAAGCATGTTTTCTTAATCAACTACATTGTAAATACTTTGTCACAGTATCAGAAAACCACTTAGTAAGTATGCATCCACATAGTAATACAGAGGAAGTAAAATTAGGCCCCAACATTTTTCTTACCTTCGAAAGTTACAATCTCAAGGTGGACACACAGAACAGGACCTAAATAACTGGAGTTTAAATTTTTAGAAACCACTTCTAAAACTGAAACACAAACTAACAAAAATAGATAAAAGATCAATAGCACCACACCAAAAGACTTCTAGATTGATGATCTAAGAAGAGCAATGTGTGCAGTTTTTTTTCCAGAAATAATCACATTTAAATCTCTAAAAAACATTTTTCCCTAAAAGGAAGCTAGGCAGTCTTGGAGAAATAGCTGGTTCTAGATCAGGGGTAGGAAGGTGATAACCCTGGACCATCCTGTCATACCAAGAAATAAAAAAGACATCAAAGACTATGACAGTCCTCTCAAAAAAACTCAGAAACAAATGTAAAGTGGCTCCGGATGGCCACAAATGGCCACTGGCCATTAGCCACAAATGGCACAATATTCTATACTGCAATGGACTGAAAGATTACTAAGTAAGTTTTATGTCTCATATATGTTTCATAGTAATACCATTAAAAATCACTTGTCACCCTTAGAAGATGCTAGTGAACTAATTCATTGTTTTGAAAACCAGTAGATTAAGAGAAACAATCAAACATTTCCCCTGCCTTGCCTATATGAATTCAGGATAACCAAACAGTTCACAAGGAGAAATTTGTTTCTATAGTGTTCTTCCAGCTAATAAATGAAGGAGGACTTGAGATCATTAGACAACTAACACTTTGCAGCCTCTAATGTAATCAAGAACCTGGGCGATAGTCACTAATACAGGCTGACATTACAGAAAGAGAGACAATCAGGCATCACAAGCTTTGTGACAACAGTATGTATCACCACCAGTGAAACAACTCTTGCTGATGAACTGAGCCTGAATCAAATCTAGCCTCTGGATTTACTACCAGTTTCCAAGGGATTTAGGGAGTCCAGAAATATGTTAAATGACACCCTAAGGACATAGTCAATAAAATCCAGACTGTAGTACATACTACAGCAAACGACTTCATTTCTTCAACAATTTAAAAAAAAAAGCAAAGAAAAAAAAAGGAACAAGATGGGAAACCTAGATTAAAACAGACTCAGAGATAACCAACCCATTACAAAGTACAAGCTTTTCAAAGCCTGCTTCAAACAAATGCCTTCTTAAATGTTTGAACTACGTGTAAAAAATGGATTCTGAACTAAATGTCCGATGATAAGGAAACTTTGTTAATTGCTGCAGGTGTAAAATGATGTTGTGATTACAGTTTTGAGAAGAGTCCTTATCTTTACAAAATATATGGCGAAACATTTCCGGATTGTTAAAATGTTCTAAATGTACAGATAGAAGAATACTGTTCACCACCGAACTTAAAACATGAAGAGAAAAATCTTAATGCTGGCGTAACTCTTGCTGGTGTGATCTCTATTTCACAAGTGATTCAGCCAACCACGCTATGCATAGTGACATGCCTGGAAAGGAAGATGGGTTTTTTTTAAAGCAACAAGATAGTAAAACAACGTGCGTGTTTCAATACTCGAATTCATTATGAAGGGCACTGGATATCTATAAATATTCTTATATTAAGAATTGATCCAAAAGTATCTTCCTTTTTAGTACTCTAGTTCATTCTCTGTGAATTATAAAATATAAAATATTATCAACTAGCTAAAATTATTACTATCTTCCTGTAAGAGATGTATTACAGAAGAAACCTTGAAATGTCTGAGACTTAAACTAGGTTTACTTTGGAGGATGGACAATATTTAATCCAAATTCTTTTTTCTTAAAGATATATTTTAGCTACCTAAAAAACAGTAAGCAATAAAAACAACCAAGTGCGTTTTATATTCCACATCTATGGGTGTAGACCTTGGAAAAGGCCACCTTTGTTAGCACTCTAGATTTGGGTTTCTTGAGATATGCACTATATAAAGATGGCTGTGGTTTTGGTTGTTTAGGTGTAAAAGTAATATCATGATTATGGTTTTTAACAGAGCATTTACTTTTAAGAAATGTGTGTTGATCATGTACAGTACAAAATAACCACGTTGAATATGAACATTATGTATACAATGTACCAATACATGTTCTGAGAAAAAAATAAAGAAATGTGTGTTGAAACACTGCATAAATCTGACTTTATTAGTTTAGATTTGGAATATCCCGCAAAAACCCATGTGTTTTGGTTTGATTCCTGGTGTGGCACTACTGGGAGGTCATGGAACTTTGGTGGGAACTAGTAAGAGGTTTTAAGTCATTGGGGGAGCCCTGTCTCCTTTTTTTTTCACTTCCCAGCTGTGGTGATGTAAGCAGCTTTGCTCCACCACATACTCCCAGTCACAGGCACAAAAGCAACAGGGGCCAAGCAACCATGGACTGAATCCTCCAAAACTGTGAGTCAAAATAAACCTTTTCTCTTTTAATTTATCCCAGGAATTGGTTATAGTAACAGAAAGCTAACTAACACACTGGCAGGTGACTTGGCTAGCCCTTTGTGCCCCACCCTCTGAGAACTAGCCCCCCTGTTTGGCTACAGAAAGCCTCCACAAGCATCTGGATCTGCATCTGCTTGGTAACCCTACATTCTCACTACTCAGAAGCAGCAAACTCTGGCATTTCCTAGACCAGTGATGGCGAACCTTTTAGAGTTTTCAATAACAAACAGCTGGCTGCAACATGCGTGCCATAGGTTTGCCACCACTGCCCTGGACCTAAAGAATCAGAGGTTGCTCACTCCAGAAAGAACCACATACATGGAAAAATCAACCAATAACAAATGCTGGCGGGGCTGTGGGGAAAAAGGAACCCTCCTCCACTGTTGGTGGGAATGTAGACTGGTCCAGCCACTGTGGAAATCAGTATGGAGA
>PVJO010033457.1:0-12029 GCA_004026905.1 Hystrix cristata
CAGACCGCCATCCAAGGCCTTCTGACCATCAGACAGTTTCAAGGGACCCCAAGTCACATGGGGACTAAGCTGGCCCACGATGCGCTACCTTTGCTGACCCGCTGGGGAAACTGAGGCTCACAAGGCAGCATAGAAAGGTAACTCCATCGATAAAAAGCCCAAGTTTGCCAGGTGTGGTGGTGCACGCCTGTCATCTCAGCACTTGGGAGGCCGAGGCAGGAGGACCGCTGTGAGTTCAAGGTCAGCCTGGGCTACATAGTGAGACCCTGTCTCAAAAAAACAAAAGAAAAAAAAAATCTGGGCTCAAACCCAGCTCTGCCCATTATCAGCCATGTGACCTCGGACACGAAGCATCCCTGGCCGCTGCCCACTCCATGCAGACACCTCCAGCTGTGACAGCCACACCCCCCATCCCAAGGCCAGGGCCTCCGGGGGGCAGAACCAGCCTGGCCGGAGGTCACTGCTCTGAAGTCTGCCTCAGCTCCCCAGTGCCCTTGAGATGAAGTCCAGCTCAACTGCGGTCCCCGGGACCAGTCCTCAGTTTCCTGACCTGTAACCTTCGGGTGACCCTAAGTCCATCTGTCAAAGAGCAATACAGGACAGACTCCAGACCTGCGCTGTCCCATAGACGCCCAGGCCGGTGGGGACACGGAGGGACTCACACCACCACCAACAGGCCTCGGTCACTTCTGACAGTGACCTCGACCTCACTCTGGGTTTTTGTTGTTTGTTTGGCTGGTTTCTTGAGACAGGGTCTCGCTATGCAGCCCAGGCTGGTCTTGAACTCGCAGCGATCCTCCCGCCTCAGCCTCCCAAGTGCTGGGAAGACAGGCATATGCCACCACGTCCAGCTACTCTGTGTTCTTACGTTTGTCCTTGTCAGAAATTACCCAAGACACCAGGACGGGGCCCGGCATGCAAGCACGTGCTTTATGACCTTGCTGTGTGACCTCAGGCCGGCACTGCACCCTCTCTGGGCTCTCTGTAAGGGACGCAGCAAACCTGGCCAGGCTGGAAGCCCGTTTCCCCAGTGGGTGAGGCAGGATCGGGGTGACCGTCTCCGGTTCCATAGGAGGAGCTGGTCCCTGTCACCTGTCCCTGGGAGGATCGGGTAACCCGGCCCAGCACCCGGGCCCCGCGCCGTCCAGGTCTGGTTACGGGCTCTGCTTACAGCTGCCTTCCCCAGACGCCTCTGCCCACCTCGGCTGTCTAGAAACTTGGCCGAGGTCACTGAGGTCTGGCAGAGAAGACCTCCAACTTCCAGAGTCCTCAGTTTCCCCGTCAGTGAGCCAAGCGTGACAACCATCCCCATCGGGTTACCAGGAGGAGTACAGGATGGCGCACAATGGCGCTTAATTAATGGTAAGGCCGGGTGTGAGGGCGCACGCCTGTCATCCCAGCACTCGGGAGGCTGAAGCAGGAGGATCGTTGCGAGTTCCAGGCCAGCCCGGGCTACACAGAGAGACCCTGTTTCAGAAATCCAAAAGTAAATAAACAAAATGTAACGTGAGAACGTGTTCATTGCAGACTTCTGAGCACCTACTGTGTGCCAACCCGGCAGACGTTCAGCATGCAGGAAGTGCTGTATTAGTGCTCCGTGGGGTTCTTCCTACATACAAACTTCAGCCCCCTCGGACACCAGGAGCGTCCCTCACTGCGCAGATGGAAAATCTGGAGCTCGGAGAGGCCAGGCCACCTGGCTGCGGTCACACAGCACATTCTTTTTTTTTTTTTTTTTTTTTTTTTTTGGTGCTGGGGATCGAACTCAGGGCCTTGTGCTTGCAAGGCAGGACACAGCACATTCTGGTGCAGCCGAAGTTCAAAAGCGATGGCATCTCTTAGTGACATTTTTATGGTGCACTTGCGACACACCGTCTGTCCACCACGACAGTGGTGACGGCCTGAAGGAACATTTTCAGATAGCCCAGCGGAGACCCAGGGAGGTTGTCCCTGGGCTGTTGGAACCGGGGAAGAGGGACGAGGCCAGGCAGGACTGGAGTGGGGACGCGTATGGGTCCCCGAGGCTCCCGGGGGGGAGTGGGGGGCTTCTGGGTAATTAATTTTAATCACTGTTTGGAAATTGGGCCACCAGGAGGTAAATCGGAAGCAGTAACTTATACTGGGCGGGGGGGGGGGATGTGACCATCTCTAGGAAATTACAGTCTGGTTTCTGCCCTGGTGGGTGATCAGAAGTCTGGGGCGGTGGGGTCCCAGGGGATGGGCACCCCTACACCTCTGTCCCCGACAGCCACCTGTCAGAGGGCCCTGTCCAAGGGGCAGGCCTGAGGGGGCCCCAGAGCTAACCTGACTCATGAACTGGGGAAGACAAAGCGGGAAGGAAAGACCCCGAGGCCAGCGGGGCACAAGTCCCGGCGACTCAGGGTTCAGGAATGGGGGAGACTCTGGCGGAGTGACGTGGGTGCTGGAGACAGTGTGAGAACTGCCCCGAGGTGCACAGAAATGCCAAGGGGCCCCTGGGGTGCTGCCCAGTGCCCTCCACAAATTGGTTGCCGTAATCTTGCCCTCTTTCTCTCCAGCTCCTGGGGCTGAGTTTTGTTTTTTTTTTGAGACGGTCTTGCTATGTAGCTCAGACTGGCCTCTGACTCACAGAGATCCTCCTGCCTCAGCCTCCCAGTGCTGGATGATGGGGCTCCCATCTTGGAAGCTGAAGCACAACAGCAAGTATGGGGCACTGACCATGTTCCCCCCGGTGCTGGGGCTGGAGAGGAAGGGCCTCATTCACCTTGGGGGGTGGGAGGGACACAGGTCCAGAGTGGGCAAGCTCCTGCTGTGCAAGGTGTGCAGCCCGGAAGTGGCCCCGCAGGGATTCCAACCTAGGTCAAGTGGTCCAGAAACCACGTTCCTAACACAGCACAGCACCTCCAGCGTGAGGTTGTGAGCTCCTCCTTCCCTCCTCCTACCGGCATTTCTCGCTCTGACCCACAGATCCGACCCCATCTGCCAATCTCTTTCCCCTCCAGAGCTCCAGCACCAGGCCAGCTCAGCCCCCTCCACCCGGCCGGCTCCCCGCAGCCCGTCCTCCCCGAAGCCGCCACCAGAGGGCGCCGTGAGCGCCGAGTCGGGCGCTCCCACCTCTCTGGGCCAAAGCCCGAGTCCCCCTGCAGCCCACAGCGCCCTGCACGGCCGCCCGTCCCCTGCCCGCCTCTCTGCTTCCTCTCTGCCCCTCACTCCCTCTGCTCCAGCCACATGGCCTTGCTGCTCCTGCATGGAGTGGGCTCTGTCCTGCCCCAGGGCCTTTGCACGGCCACACCTCTGCCTGGAATGCTGCTCAAGATCTCTGCATGACCTGCTCTGTGTCATCTTCCAGATCTCAGCTCAAATGTCACCTCCTCAGGGACATCATCCCTGACCCCCTCTGCTAACAGCCCGCCCCTCTTGTCCACATCACTGGTATTGTGGTTTTCAGGATGTCTGCCACACTTGATTTTTTGTTTGTTTGTCTCTTAAGACAGGGCTTCACTATGTCACCCAGGCTGGCCCCCAGCTCATGACAATCCTCCTGCCTCAGCCTCCTGAGTGCTGAGATGACAGGCGTGCACCGCCACATCCAGCAACCACACTTGATTTACCTCATGTATTTCTCTGGTCAGTATCCGTGTCCCTACGTGGCTGTGAATTCAATAAGAGCAAGGCCTCAGCTGCTCTGGTCATCTGTTCTACAGATGGGGAAACTGAGGTCAGAGAAGGAGTGAGAGAGAGTAAAGACCTAAATTCAAACTCAGGCAAATCTGATCCAAATATGGGGGCCATTCAAGGGACAATAATCCCAGGAGCCTTCCGCTGCCCCCAGGCTCTGACTCCTTTTGCACAAGGAAGGAACTTCTGTAGCCATCAGAAAACACATGGTCCCCTTCTGGCCAACTCCTACACATCCGTCACAACCTTGGGAGCAGTGCCCCTTCTCTGTGACTCTTCTCTGATCTACGAGGCCGAGTCCAACTTCCCCAGCCCCACTTGCTCTCTGCACCCTGGCCCTGACCCCACATCGCAGGGTGGGCTAGAATCTGCTTCAACTTTTTCTCCCCTAGCATGGAGGCCACCTAAAGGTCAACTAGCCATCATAGTGACGAATGTCTCTAGAATCCCAGTGTCATCTAGCACTAGTCACAGCCCACAGGGGTGGCAAGGGGCATCTGTTGACTGACTGACTGACTGATCTCCCTGTCTGCCCTGAACCCAGACCCGGGTGAGAACCCATAATCCTCCTCTGGGGCCCTTCATTCGGCACCTTCTCTCCTAGATGGGCCCTTGGAGGACTGGGTGAGCCTGGCCAAGGTGCATCTTGGGAGATGTAGTCCTGATGGGATGGGGCCTAACTCCCAGCAGGCCCTGGGGTAGCCCCTTTGGGCCCTGGGACAATGGTGGAGGGACACAGAGGGTGGCTAGTGGGGGCCCAGTGTCTCCTTAGAGGGTCTGGAGGTGTCCAGGCTCCTGTATGTGTTCTAATGTCCGTCACTCCATGAGGACATCCTGGATCAGAAGTGACAATAATGGTAAACTGTGTGACCGGCTACTGGAGGAACCAGAGCTGGGGAGAACGTCCAAATTGCCAGGTCCTAAACATTATCCATGTGCATCTTCACTTGCCCGCCTCCTGGGATGGGCAGCTCACTCCCTTTCCAGCCTGTCTCTTGGTAGCTGCACTTGCCCCTGGCAGCTCAAGGTCTGAGAGGTTACTGTGTCCCTTCCTTGCTTCTAAAGCCTTCCATGGCTCCCTCATGCCCTGGGAACAAAGCTCACTGCTAAGCCTGGCATTCAAGGCCTCTGCCCACTGCTTGCAAAGTGTATTACCTGCTGTCTCTCAGCCTTAACACTGTGTGGCCACTCAGGGCTCCCCATAACCTCTGTCCCTCTCTCCTCCCAGCAGAGTCCTTCTTCATCCTGGATCCCGTCTGTCCTGGCCTCGGGCCTGGGCATCTTTCCCCCACCACTGCCTGCTCCAGGGCCCAGCGGTCTAGGACGAGGCCGCACCCAGGGTCAGGTTGGGACAGCTCCCTCCCCAGAGACGGGAGTGACCAGCGCCGCCCTTGGTCCCCGGAGACCCAGCTTACCTGTCCAGGGCTGACGTCATGGTCACCTTTCCAAGGGCACTTTGAGTCGGATCGTCTGGCCCAGCCCCAGGGAACCCCAGGAAGTTGGGCTTTGAGCCTCGGGGGCCACCAGAGCCCCAGTCCTCACTGCCTTTGCCCGTCCTCCCCACTGCTGAGAACTGAGACCCAGAGGTGGGGACCCTGCTTGCCTCCAAGCAGAGGTGACCGGGACCCCGAGGACCTGCCGGTGCTCAGCCAGGCAGAGGCAGAGTGTGTATGTGATTCTAGAGGCAGGAAGCCCTAAAACTAAACAGCATCTTCTGGGGAGACTCCACAGAGACGGCTAGTGACCTTCCTGGGGCCACCCAGCTCTGAGAGGTCCAGGTCTAAGTCCCACCGGAGCCAGGAGAGGTGGGCTGGGGGTTCCAGACAGAGAGGCCAGGGCAGAGCTCTTGGCTTACAGTTGATGGGGTGCACACGGGCGTCCTTCCTCGCTTGACCCTGTCGCACAGGCCAGAGAGGTCTAGTTCCCTTCTTGCTCTCTGCAGGCTCCTTGGGCCTCAGTTTCCCTATCTATGCTTGGGAATGGTTCAAGGTGGATGTGCCACAGTTTAAAGAGGCTGCACTGGCCAGACACCAACCCAATATGCCAGGGACACCCCTGCCAAGTTCTGGAGAGCCTAGGGGACCTAAATGGGACCCCAGCTACCTCCCACACCCCAAACTCTCCCTAAAGAGACTGAGCAGCAATTACCCAGTTTGTACTAGGACCTAGCAACCTAGAAGATGTGGGGAAGGGGGCTGGAGTGAGGGCGCCTGTACTCCCGGGATGCCTCAGGTGTACTGGACTTTTATTGTGGAGGGGGAATTTGGACTCCTGAAGCAGCCTAGGGAACCCAGAAAATTAGGAAGAAATACAATTTTGCAAATGGGGCAGGGGTCCTGTTCAGCCGCTCCAGCTCTTAGCCAATCTGTGACCCCACTTCCTCCTTAAAAACAACCGGACACCCTCACAGCTTAAGGGTGCTCTCCTACAGCCCCTCCAGTCTGTGGGGGGTCAAAGACGACCAGTCCCCCCAGCCCCAGGACTCTTGCAAACACTCCCAACCTCAGTATTTGCCCTTCTGGGAGCCGGGTTGGGGGTTCACCACAGCAGCGGCCCCTCCGGAAGGTGGAGAGCAGGATGGGGGCACGTGACCCCCGCCCCAGGGACCAATCAACGCCCGCGGGTGGGGGGGACACACTCGGCGCCCCCCACCCAGCCCCGCGCGCTTGGAGAGAGACATTTTCTTTGTCCCTTTGTCAGCTCTTGGGGGGCCGAACCCCCCAGGCCCTCAATGCAGCGGGGGCATTGGGAATGGGAGGCACCGTCCACCCCTCTCCCCATCACGGCCCCTCCCCGCCGCCCGGGCCCGGGCTCGCGGGGGTCCGGACCGCGCAGGAGCATGGAGGGGACCCGGGCGCCGCAGGTCTCGCGGCGAAGCGCGGAGGGGCCTCGCACGGGGGACCCGGGGGGGCCTGCACCCGCTTGGGCCCCGCCCCCACCCTCTCTCCCCCCAGCCGTGCCGTGGCCCCGAACCCCCACCCGGGCCCGGATCCAGCCGCGCGCCCCCAGGATTGCGCCTCCTACGGCCACCACCCCCCAGCACGCGCGCCGGGACGGGTCCCCACCCGCTGCGGCGCCCACGGATCCCACCATCGCGCCCCCCCAGTCCACATCCGGGGCCCCCCCGCCGCGGTGCCATTGGACACCCCGCGACGGAGCCTCATCCAGCGCCCCAGGCCCCAATCCGGCCCCTTCTTCCCGGCGCTGCGTCCGGGCCCCCACCATTGTGCAGCACCCCCCAAAATCCGGGCCCTCCCCGGCCGCGTCGCCGAGAGATCCTCCTGCCCCGGCCCACCCCGAACCTCCTCCCGGCCCGACGCATCCTCAGTCCGCCGCCAGCACCCCCCTCGCCGTCGCAGCCGGCCGGGGACCCCGCGCCCCTCACCTCGAGAGCCGCACGGGGCCGCGCACCTGTCCCGCGCTCCGCCGCGCACCCCGGGCCGCGCCGCTGGCCGGCGGGGGCTCAGCCCCGGCCCCCCGCGCGCGGGCGTGGGCCGCGGGGGGGTCGCTGCGCGGCGGCCGGGCCCGGGGCGCGCCGGGGCCGCATCTCCTCCGCCACCGCGGCCGCCGCTGCGACTCGCGGCTCCGCCACCTCCGCCCCCTCCCGCCGCCCCGACCAGGCCGGAGCCGCGCAAAACCCGGCGCGGAGCGCGGAGGGCGGAGCGGAGCGGGGCGGGCGGCGGCGCGGGGGGGAGGGGAGCGCCCCGAGGGGTGGGGGCCCCCTTGCGTGCAGGTCCCGGGCGTCCCCGCGCCGCTCCCGAGTCCTGCCCCGGTGTCCTCCGCGCGCGCTCCCCGAGTCAGGCCTCCGGGAGGCGGCCGCAGGAGCCCCTTGCGGTGTGGGGACCCCGACCTGCAGGAGGCCGTGCCTTCACCCCACAAGCAACCCAGCCACTCGACAGGGGGGGAACTGAGGCACGGGGAGGTGTCACGGCCAAGGTCACCCGGCGAGAGATGACGGAATGGGGATTTGAACCAAGGCAAATGGGTCACAGCGGTCAGCTGTCCTGCCTCCCCCGTGCACGCCTTGCCCTGCCCTGCCCAGTCAGGGGTTTCCAGGGATTGCAAGTCCCCCTGCTTCTGGAGTTCCTTGTGGTCCCCTGTCTTTGAGACCCCAAGACATATTGAGCAGCCAGGTGGAGTGGGGTGTGCCCGTCATCCCGGCCCTAGGGAGGCTGAGGCAGGGGGATCACCATAATTTCGAGGGCAGCCTGGACTACGTAGTGAGACGTCTCAAAACAGGTCAAGTGGCAGAGTGCTTACTTAACCTAGCAAGCACAAGGTTCAAGCTCCAGCACCCAAAACAAACAGGAAAACAGCTATTGAGGCTCAGAGACCTCCCAGCCCTCTGTGTCACGCTAGGCCAGCAGAGACCTCACTTTGTGCCTCAGTTTCCCTCTCTGTCCCAAGCATCGGCTCTGCAGATGCTACTGTGCTGTCTTCCCCGCTGCCCTGGCACAATCCTGGCTCCTTCAGCCTCTCCAGTATACAGCGGGTGCCCCGCAGACACTTTACTATTGTGTATTTAGCAACATTTCTAGGACAGCTCTTGGGTGCAGGGCCGCCATGTTCCTCCAGGCTGCCAGCCCTCCGGAAGACTGAGGCAGGCTTGAGCAAGGGGCCACAGGACCAAGATGTAGGGGGCAGGATTTGACCCCTGCTCCCAGGTGAAGACGGCCCAGAGTGACCTGCAGGCTGCCTGGCTCCAGTGGGGACAGCCTGGGTCTTGAGAGTTGGGCATGGCCGTCGTGGCGACCGCAAATCTCCCCAGCAGCTGGAGCTTCCTGCGGGTGGCTTTGCCCTGACTGCCTTCCGGCCACCAGCACCCCAGGCAAATCAGCCAGGTATGTGTCTGCATCGGTGCCCACCCTGTGTCCTGCTCCCACCGGACACTGAGGCTGGACAAGGGGAATGTGGTGACCCTACCATTCCCTGCCATTGCCCATGCTGTGCCCACCCCGCCGGCACACCTCCCTCACCTGCAACAGCAATACAGCTGCACAGCTCTGCAGGCCATTCATTCAACAAACATTCACGGCTTGGTGTGGTGGTGCACTCGGGAAGCTGAGGCAGGAGGATCACTGCAAGTTCAAGGCCAGCCTGGACTACACCGCAAGACCCTGTCGCGGAAAACAATATTTATTGAGCACCTACAGTTTGCCAGGTCCTGAACGGAGCAGGCTAAGACAAAGCTGTCTTCTGTGTAGCCAAGACAGAAAATCCAACAGCCATAATTCTAAGATGGATAAGGCTGAGCTTGGGGGTGGAGGTGTTGTGACTGCCTGGGGTCTGGGAGGCCCTGGGGATGTGGCACTCGGCTAGAGTCGGGGAGGTTGGGAGTGGCACAGTGCTTGGGCGGGACAGGGATGTGCGGCCGGGCATTGCAGGCAGAGAGACCTGAGGGACAAAGCCCCCGAGGAGGCTCGACCCGCGGCCACCCCGGCTTCGCGGCCATGAATGGGTCTTTCATGCCCCGGCCCGGGCAAGGTCAGGCCGGGCTCCGGGATGTCTGAGCCTTGACCTGCAGCGGGGCGCCGGAAGTTCACGGGGAGGCCCCGGGAGGGACAGACCTCGCCGGGGTCCCCAGAGCCGGCAGCGCCCCCCAGGCCTTGGGACTCTGGAAGGAGCCTCTCCCCTGAGCCTCAGTTTCCCGCTGGGCAGCGCTGCGCTCGCGTCCGCTCCGGCCCGAGGATTCCGGCGCGGGCTTTGCGGGCACCCGCGCCTCGACACCTCCAGCCCGGCGCGGCTGCGGCCCGGCCCGGGTTCGAGGGCCCCCGGGGGTGTCCAGAGGATTGGGGAGCCCGGGACGGGGAGGAGGCCGGGCCGGACCGCGCTCTGTGGCCCGGCGCCTGCGGGCAGGGAAGGAGGCGCCCCTAGTCCTGCGCCCCCCCCGCGCCGGGCGCTGTGTGACCCGGCGAGGTCGCTGTCCCTCTCTGGGCCGGGTCAGGGAATCCCCCGGGGCTCCCGAGGGCCGCCCCGATTGGCTGAGCCGCGCGTGACGTCAGGGCCTCCCCCTCCCCGGGAGACACGTGGGGGCGCGGGCGGCGGGAGGGGCCGGGGCCGAGGATGGGGTGTCCCTCGGCCCGAGGTGGCAGCTGGGCGGCGCAGACGCGATTCTCCGCGGACAGGTTTTTCCTCGTCCCCAAATCCCCCTCCGGCCCCCCAGCACGGCAGCTGCTCGGGCAGCAGATGCGCTGCTAAATCCGCCCAGCTGGTCCATCCCGGGCTCGCTGCCGGGGTGGGGGCCGGCACGGTCCTGACCCCGCTCTGCCCTCTGCACTTTGACCTCTGCCTCCTGGCAGGGGTGGCGGGGACCCTTCCTGGGTCCCAGTTCCCTCCCGGAGCTTCGGAGAGGTTTGCAGGGCACAGATCAGAGAGGGTGTAGCCCTCTCGGGAGACACACAGCTTCCTGGGACCGGGGGTGGGTGGGGGTGGTGGTGCGTATACAACTAATGACATCCCTGACCTGGAATCGCAGCGCGCTGGGAGGCTGAGGCAGGAGAATCAAAAGACCTAGCCCAGCCCAGGCAATTTAGCTAGAGCCTGTCTGAAAATAAACAGCAAAGAAAAAGGGCTGGGATGTGGCTCAGCGCAAAGGCCTTGGGTTTGATGCCCAGTGTGAGCAGACAATAACACTAACGAGCCAGCACGGATTAGACACCTACTGCATACAGTCCTATGATTCTAGCACAGAGCAGTGTTTTTGTTCTGGGGGATTTTTTTTTGGAAGGGTGTTTGGGATGGAACTCAGGGCCTTGTGCTTGCTAGGCCGGTGCTCTGCCATTGAGCTAAATCCCCAGCCCCTCACAGCAGTGTGGAAGGGTGGAAATTGGGGTCCAGGGAGAGATGGTGCAGTTTGAACCCCAGCTTTTTTTTTTGCTTCTGAGATAGGGTCTTACTGTGTAGCCCAGGCTGGCCTTAAAGTCATGGCAATCCTGCTTCAGCCTCCCGAATGCTGGGATTACAGGCCTGGGCCACATGGAAGGCTCATAAGAGTTGGGACCTGGGGTGAGTGGAGGGCCGGGCAGGGCAGCCCTCAGGCTGGCTTGTCGGGGCCTTCACACAGCCCTTCCGCTGCCAGTGAGGTGCACTTCCCCCTTCTCCCTCTCCCCTCTCTGGGTCTCAATCCAAGTGGTCCCTGACTGCCCTGCTGCGGACAGTCACTGCTCCCCATCTCCCGCGTCCTAAACTGTGTACGCTGGCATTTCTCTTGTCCATTCGCTGTTTCTCTTGATTCCCCCCAGAGACGGTCACCTCCCTCCCCACAGAGCAGGGCCTGGGTCTGTCCTGCTCTCTGCTGTCCCTGGGGCCTGGTACACAGAAGCACTCAACAAACGCGTCCAGTGCTGAATGAAAGAACAAATGAGTCGGGGTGTGAGCTCACCGGAGCCCGGCCTCAGTGGACAAAGGGGGAAACTGAGGCCCAGCAGGGCAGGGGCCAAGTCCAGGGTCACTTGCTGTCCTCATCAAGAAAACAGGACACCGTGGTGGCGTCTCCTCCGGAATAAAGAGAGTATTCAATGGAATGGTAGCCCCAGGAGCACCTACTAAGCACCAAGCTCATGCTGCTTGTCTGGATGATTCTGGGAGTGTTATCCAGCACCTACTGTGTGCACTGCAGAACTCTGGGAACTGGGCACATTTGGATAACCTGAGGAGCACTGATGAAGAGCCTGCTGCACGTGCCAAATCCCGGGCACTTTGCACATTGGGGCCGGGGCGGGGTTCGCCCTGATGGACAGAGTGTGGATGTGAGGCACGGGCGCACAGTAGGCCTTCAGCTCAGCCGGAAGTGAAACCCTCCAGCCCTCCACATTGCGTGAACGCTGGAACTGAGAATGTGTTGCTCGCATGCAGAAACTAAGTTAGAGAAATAAGCAGGATCCGCGCTGCTCTGTGAGGCGATTACAGCACCTCCTCCCTCTCAGAGCCCTTGAATTGCCCCAGCAAGGCCCCAAGGTGCCCCCAGCATCTGCATATGCACGTGAGGTCAGTGGCTTCCTAAGCAGGCTGGATAAAGGGCCTCTGAGCCCCCTGAGGTCCTTCCTTGAGTGTGCATAGGAAGCTGAGGCACAGAGAGGGCAGGCGTGAGGCACAGGCCTGCAATCCCTGCACTCAGGGGGCCGAGGCAGGAGGATCACAGCAAATTTGAAGCCTGCCTGGGCTACCTAGTGAGTTCAAGGTTAGCCTAGGCTACACGGTGAGACCGTGTCTACCACAAATCTACCTCCCGGCTCCCCATCCAGCCTGGCGAACACACTCGGGTCAGTCCCGCCTCGGGACCTTTTCCTTTGCACTCACTGGGAAGCCATTTCCCGCAGCCCTCATGTGCCTGCCCAACGTCCCCTTCTCTGTCAGGCCCCCCCAGATGGTCC
>PVJO010033458.1:0-12059 GCA_004026905.1 Hystrix cristata
TCTCTCTCTCTCCTCTCTCTCATAAACCATAAATGATGGGCAAGATATAGGTCTTCCCACAGTGTTGAGAAGCATATCCAGTTTACAGATGATCCCAGGATGGAAGCCCTGAAGCGGACTGGCTCCCTCCGAGGCACACACAGCCAGCACCCATGAACAGTTCACCAGTTCACCAGGAGCTTAGCAGTGAGCTCCAACACCATTAATCTTCAAGGCTAGCACTGGGAACTGGTCACAGTGTGTAGCAGCAGGTGCTCTGCTCCCTAGTCTTTCACACACAGACGACAACTAATATTCAAATTAGCGTAAGCAAACCCACGGTTGATTAAATTAAGTCTCTTCTCTAGCTTCATTTGCGTAACTTGCCACAATCAGAAGGGAGAGTGAAAGCATAATTAAAAGAAGAAAATACGTAATGCAGCTATTTGGAATTAGATATAATTGAACTAAGCTTGTAAATTTTTATATCACTGAATGCACAACAGCTCTGGGCTATCTTTAATTTCAAAATATAAAGGAATGAGAGTTGGCGAACTGAGGAGTTAAGAAATAAAGTCTTGGAAAATCCTTCATGAACAACGGCATCAAATCTTAGAGAAAACATGTCAAGCTAAAGACCGGAACGCTTGCTCACATTATTTTGTGGGACCCTCAGAGGCGGCCTGGCCCGTCATACCATGTTCTGTCCTGGTCCTTGGAAGGAAAATAATTCAGGCCACGTTTATCTTACGGAAAAAGTTGGCTCACTCCAAGATCCTCCCCATGATTGCCCACAAACTCTCCTTCTTTCTCTGTGGCCCCCACACAACCCCTCTCATCCACACCCCACCCACGTTACCTCCATACAGGACCACAGTCTGAAAGAAACCCACCTGTGCAGCGGGCAATGGCACTTTGCAGACAGCACGCACACTCCTTAACTTTCTTAATTCCACCTTTCCAGGATGCCCCCACCTCCCAGGATCTCAGAGAAAAGAAAGAGGAAAGGCAAACAGGCCCTAGAAAATGATGCCGATCTCCGCAGGGTGCCCAATTCACCCCCATGACGTCTCATGCATTTCTCCACAGCAGAGGTGACACCAGGCCTCAGCCTTGCACCCGGGCTCAAGCAGGAGCTGAAAACGCTGCCGGAGTGCTTGCTTGCACCCCCGTTTACTAAAGCAAAAACTGAGGCTCAAGGAGGGCCTGTGGGCTCGATGATAATAGAAAGAGTCAGGCATCCACACCCAGGGACTCCGGCTCCTGCTTCTGCTCCTAACTGCCGTGTTGTGTTACTGTCCTGTACAGTAGAGGTCCCCAGGCCTGGGCACAGACTCACCAGTCCGCAGCTTGGGGGAACCCTCTTACAGCGAGAGGGGAGCGGCCCCGACGAAGCAGGCTCATCTGTGTCTGCAGCTGCTCCCTGTGGCCTGAATTTCTCCTGAATTTCTGTCTCAGCTTCCCCTCCAGTCAGACCAGCCAGGGCGTCCGAGTCTCCTGGGAGCAAGAACCCTGCCGTGAACCCTGCACGCCAGGCATGAGGTGGTGCTCGCCTCCGAAATCATCCCGAACCCCCACACACCTGGCTGTGCAAAAATCTGTCCGTGAAATCAGTCCCTGGTGTCAAGAGGTTGGGGACTACTGCTCTAGAGATACTTAGAAACTATTTTACTTCAACAGGCAAGGCAGAGAAAATAGTTCAGAAATAACGGTTTGCACCTATTACATCAAATTTAATTTGTACTAAGGCTGACTCTGTGCATATTTGAAGCTTGTTCTAACGGTTTCTTGGTGTATGGTGACCTGCCAAAACCTAACTTGATTTGTGACATCCAGTGCCTGGCGATCTTCCTTCAGGACACCCCCAGCAAGTGTTTTCCTCTCTCTCCCTGTCTCTGTCTCCCTCCATCTCCCAGAAGAGGGCCCTCTGGAAAAAAAAAAAAAAAAAATCATGCAGCATTTGCAGATGGGCCCGGAATTGCTGGAGGAGAACGCTGTGCACTGTCCTTTCAGCACTAAGAACCAGGGTCTCACGAAAGCTGAGGCAAGCGGGGGGCATTGCAGGACCCCTGGAAACAACCATACTGTTACGGAGAAGAATAACTCCCAACCTGTTAGACGTCAGATGAGCCAAGTCTGTGGCCTCACAACATCAGGGAATGAAGGCTGCAACCAAAGGAGGAAGTTAGGAGACTGATATTAGAAACAAGGAGAAGGAGGCTGGGGCTTTAGCTCAGTGGTTAGAGTTCTTGCCTTGCAAGCACAAGGTCCCGAGTTCAATCCCCAGCACCAAAAAAAAAAAAAAAAAAAAAAAAAAAAAAAAAAAAAAAAAAAAAAAAAAAAAAAAAAAAAAAAAAAAAAAAAAAAAAAAAAAAAACAAAAAAACAAAAACAAAGAAATAAGGAGAAGGACAATAGCTCTTGGATTTCCAGGAGGGGTCCCGGGTCGGTGGCCACCGAGCTCCTTTTGCAGGGGTAATTTATACAGCAAAGTCACAACATGGGGACAACTCTAGTCAACCTACAGATTGACAAGTACAGTAACTTAGCTAATATTGATCTAATAGGGTGACGAGGTACGTAGCGAGGGTACATGGAAAGAACACAGGCGTCTTGAGGAAGGGATGAGTCTAGATGTGCTGGTCACCGACCTGTGTAATCTGGGCTCACTGGACCAGGTGCTGCTAGTCATGGTACCATCCTGAGCTGCTGTTTATCTCGCAGGCCTGGCTGTTGCGTCTCCATCTTGAGACCTGGCTCTCTTCAGATTCACCTCCAGCCACACTCTTGATGTGGCTCAGCTCCTGTGCGAACTCTCTTGAGGGCCCATCCTGTGTGGAATCCCTCAAGGGCCCATCCCTCTCTCACTGCATATTAATTTCTATCTCACTAGTTTATCATAATACTAATAGCAAACAAGAAACTCGGCATTTTCACAGCCTCCTTGCAGCTTAGTTCAGGACGATGCGCCTGACTTCCGGCTGTTCTGATCTTGTTCCATTTACAAGTCCCTTTAGCTCTTTCCTCCGCAGTCCACGCATCTTAGAGACCGCATGTTCAGATGGTGCAGGAGCTACGAGGAGGGGGGGCTGCCCTACCCATACTGGAATTTGCATGATCAACAAATACATATTTATTGTTTTAAAGCCCTGGCATTTCAGGGGGGCCTCGTTACAGGAACATAACCTAAGCTATCCTGACTGTGCACTGGTATTCCCTCTCCACAAGATTTCCGTCCTAATTTCAGTGAAAGACAAATTACCTAGAAGGTTACTGGGAATATAGGTTCCTGGGCTCGACATCCTCAGATTCCGATGAATTTCATAGAGCTTAGGGGTAAGAAAGCGGAGAAGGGACACATGTTGGAGACAGATAACTTGGGACCTGATGCATCTGGTGCAAAAAGAAATGAAGAATGTCTAATAACACTGTAGGCTTTTTGTGACAGTTTGGTGGAAGCTTTGGAGAAGAAAAGAAAGAGGAAAAAAAAAAAAGATGACTCAAGGTTTCCAGTTTGAGGGGCTTAAAAATAATGGGATTGTGCACAAGTCCACAGGTTCATTTTGAAACAAAAATGAGTTTGAGTCAGAGGTCTAAGCTGAGAATATCAGGACGACTGAAAATACCAACCAACAGCGATGCAGGTGAAGACAGGCCTGCAGATGAAGGGAAAGGACCGGACGACCCCTTTGGATGCTGCTGAGCTCCCCCAGGGATTAGCATATGGGACAGTGTCATGGCTTATATCTAGATGTCCCCCAAAAGCCTCATGCACTCATAGCTGGTGTTTTTCAGCACTGCCCGGATAAAAGCTATGTGATACTGGGATTAAGGCTATGTGATACTAAATTAATCCACTGCTTAGTTTAGCACAGTTCTGGGTGTGGTATTGGGAAGGCCCACCCTGGGTGTGGGTGCCACTACCCAAAAGGCTTGTAACCTAAATGGAATATAAAGGGAAAGATGGAAGGCAGGATTCTTGCTGCTTGCTGCCTCCTGCCTGCTCTGCCAGGGACTGTTTCTCCTCTGCAACAACCTTCCGCCATCCCACCCTGCCTTACAGTCAGCTGACTATGGAACGAAACCTCTACAAACTGTGAGCTAAAGTAAACTTTTCCTCCTCTAACTTATGTGTGTCAGATTATTTTGTCCCAGCAACAAGACAAGTAACTAAGATAGAAAGGGCAGAAGCATATGGGAGTGGCAATAACCAACATTCTGAGAAGATTCCAGGAAAAAGCAGGAATTAGAAGACTGTCACCCCTCTGTAGCCCAGGGATTGGTCCCAGGACTCTTGCAAGTACCCAAATCTGATGTGAGTCCTTGATGTAGGACTTACATATAATCTACACGTATCTGCCCACATGCTTCAACTCACCGCTAGGTGGCTTATAACACCCAGTGCAATGTAAACGTCATGTAAATAGTTATTATGTTGTGTTGTTTAGAGAATAATGACAGGGAAAACATCTGTACATGTTCAGGACAGACATTTTCCAGGATGTTTGACCTCCAGTTGATTGATGTGGACCCCACAGACTGAGAGGGCCGAGTGTATTTGGGGAGCAGCTGTGCCAGGAGTTACAGAGCAGCCAGAGGGTGGAGGAGAGGTGTGCAGAGGACAGGGCTGGCCTTGGAGCCACGTCTAGGCCGCTGCGCACAGCTCAGATCTCAAGGCCTTTCATTACTCTCCTCTTGCTGCTCTTCACCTGCTCTTTAGCCCAGCTCTCCCTACTCTTCATTCTCTGCTAACTTCACCACACCTTCCTGACTTCTCCCTGTATCCAGCCTGCTGTCCAGGATGCCTTCGCCTTGCTTCCCCCTCTCCCCAAATCAAAGCCTAGAACAGACGCTCTCCCACCCCTGAATTCTGGGTAGCTTTCCTGGTGCTGTCTCTGAGTTTTTTCCAGTGATTCATGTCTGATCTTCATGGTAGAGACATAAGAGGGGACACCTTTATAAATTTATGACCTGTTTTTAGGCAAATTTGGGGAAGTCAGCGAGCTTTTCGTGTATCTCCTTCTTCTCAACTGACTTCCACTCAAAATGATCCTTGGCCCAAAGTGGCATGTTTGGAAATGCTATACTTTGCTGCCCCCTATAGTGTCATTAGAATGTGATTGGTTAATTGTGTCCAAGGGTCTACTGTAATCGAGGGCTTGGTTGGCAGGGTGGTGCTGTTGGGAAATGGAGGAAGCCAAGGTGGAGGTGGCTGGGTTACTGGGGCACACCCTCAGGAGGTGGATCTAGAGAGAATATGATTATAAACCTGACTTTGGCCCCATCCTCTCCCTGCTACTAGTTAGAAACAATTGCTTGCTCTGTGACCAGGATTGCATCTGCAACATGATGTGTGATGTAGGCAGACAAAGGACAGCCACCAACTGTATACCATGCCATGTGGAATTTGATATCCAAAACTATGAGGTAAGAGGTAAGAGGAAAGGCAAGGATAGGGCTCATTTTCTCCTTATAACATCAGCTGCCTCTGGTATTTTATTATAGTGATGCAAAGCTGATTAGTATCTTGCCCCGTGCTGGGAAGGGTGCTCTTGGGGAAGGTCAAGCGCTGCAGCTGGGGCAGGCCTGGAAGGGGCTGAGCAGAGCCTTGGCAGCAGCAGCAGCAGGCTGCCCATGTGGGGATGTGGGGGCACATTTCCAGCAGGTCCCCCCTGCATGGGCATGTGGAGGCAAGTTTCCAGTACATACTGCATCCCCTCCTTTTATTACCCAGGCAACTTGGATTCTAGAAATTAGCCCGTAACAAGGAAAGCTGGTATTTTTTCTTGGTTTCCAGAAAGTCAGCAGCTTGGATGCCTTTCCTGGGCGGTATGACCAAGAACTTGTCCAGGTCCAGCAAGCACAGTTTACCCTTTTCCGGGTGGCTTGTCTTTGTGTAGCAGGAGGCAGGGCTTCTCTGACAGCTGCTGACTGACTCTCAGTAAGTACCGGGCAGAGGTGATGAAACAGCCCAAGTTTGTCAGCAGCTCATCCCAGGCTGCATAGTTTGGGGCAGATGAAGCCTGGTGGCTCAGCAGGGTGGGTTTGTGAGCGACGGGAGGGACTTTTCCTGCTTCCAAGCCTGAGCCCTGGGGGGCTGAGCTGAACTAGAATTGACAAGCACTCGAGTCATGTCTAAACTTGCACAGATGGAATTTTAAGCTCATAGAACACGGAAGAACTTGTGCCAGGAAGTCAACTTTTGTGGCACATTTCTGCTGGCCTACAAGAGCAAACAACAGGCACACATGAGCCAATGTCTCAGTAAGGCGATATCTGCCTGTTCTTGTACCTGAAGAAATGTGGTTCCTTAAAAAGTATCCGTGGAAACTTCATGCTGAGGCAGGTGACACAGAAGATGGGAGCGAGGCCTAACAAACTGTGAAGTTGGTTCCTCTCAGCCCATCCAAATCCAAAGAAGTCTCTCACTTCCTCCCCCAAACCCTCCCTTGGTGCTTGTGGGGCCCCATTCTCCATCTGGGAAAACAGAAGCAGCAGTTGTACAAATGGGCTAAATTCGATGAGGACTGAGAAGTCTCAGAGCTCAAACTTGTGACACTCTTCCTGGACCAACGTGAGAATTAGTTGTGATTACTGACAAAACGAGGTCCTCAGCAGGAGACAGCGGGAAGAATGGTCACGCTGAGCCGCGGCGTGGGTGGCTGTCAGCTGCTTCCTGGCTCCCGCGTGGATGCTGGTAACTGAGGGCGCTGAGCCCAAGAGAGGCCAGTGATCTTCGAGTGCTGATGGTAGACACGCTCAGGGTCTACCAAGACCCCCTGCTCTCATCTACGACTTCTCTCCCTTTCCATCTCAGGAGCTCACTACTTTAAAAATATCTTGGAAGGGCCAGGGATTTAGCTCAGTGGTTAGAGTGTTTGCCTCGCAAGCATGAGGCCCTGAGTTCGATTCCCGGTACCAAAAAATAAATAAATAAAAATAAAAATATCTTGGAAACATTATCTTTCATATGCCTGTCTGCATAATCCTCAAATTAACAGTCACTGAGGGCCGATTAAGGGCCTCGGCACGTGGGCTGCCCGCAGAGAGCCCCGAGAAGGACCAGACCTTTCCCAGTCACCATGGCGACCCCTGACGTCCAACGTGAACCTCTGGCTCCAGGGGCGACCAGCTCTGGCGGCTGTGATGACCTTTTGGCCACCTCAGAAAGAAGCAGTTCCGGGATGGTGTTCCTCCCCAGGGCGGAGGGCACTTGAGGAAGCTGGGCCCAGTCACAGTCCCCACGGAAAGGCATGAGGATGCTTTTTCTCTCCCTTCAATTGGGCTCTCTTGCATCTCCTCTCCAAAGCACTGAAAACCAATAATAATGGCGAAACTGAAACCATCCTCTGATGAAGGCGCACAGCCTAGGCTGCATTCAAATGCCAACTCTGCCCCCAAATTCACCTGGGCTGAGTTACTTTCCATCTCTAAGCCTGTGTCTTCCGGAAAATAGGGCTTCTAAGATTGCTCTGCGGAGTCAATTCAAGCATCAAATGCAGTGCCGGCTCCTTTTCCCCACGCATACGGAAAAGGACACATGGGCTGTTCTGGCAGACCAGCGACTCTTAAATTAACCACTCACCAATTGCTGCCCTACTTCACAATCAAACAATGCCATCCGCCCACGCCATCAACCTTCTGAGGGCAAATTCAAACCATAGCAAAGCTCTCGGTCCAAGAAATAGCTCCGAGTCCTTTTCCAAACCTAAATAAAATTACTGGCTTTCTTTCCCCCTCCTGCACGTCTCCAGACTGTGCACAATTCCCCTCGCTCTCAGCTGCCTTCCCTCCCACCTCTCTGCTCTCCAGCACAACCCCTGCCACTACCCAGGTCTTTGTTTGAGATGTTTCCCATTTTCTCTAAATTGTAGCATGCTATGCATTGGGGGAAAGAATGTGTTCTTTTGTGCCATGCTAAATGCCCAGAACATTGTAGAGAACTTCTTAAATTTTTAAATTACAAACCAAGAGTGATTCCAAAAAAGGGCAAGGGATTCTGGGTCCATGGAAAGATTTAAGCGTTCATCTCCCTCCAAGCTTCTTTCCTAACCTGGTGCACTTTGCCAAGGCAGGCACACTGGGGCTTCAGGGGTTACACAGGAAAATATAGGCAGGAATTTGTCCATATCGTGTCTCAATATCCATCACCAAGGAATTCCTCTAATTCTCCTACCAAATAATTCCAACTTCTACATTGTATCATTTCCCACCTATTAGCGCCAGATTACTTCATGGTACTTCAGCAACTTGCATCCATGAGGGCAAGAATAGCATCTCCTTCATCTTTACGTTTGCTCCCACCGCACAGTGCCCAGCAACGCAGTGAACACGCAGAACACTGAGGTTCAACTGAATGCAGCATAAAATAACTCACCACACTGCACCATTAGAATGTTCACATTGGATAGAGCAGCTAAGTGCTGTCCATAGAAATACTGTTACTGCTCTCCAGTTGGAAGCGAGAGTAAGTGGTCCAAAGTGAAAACTGATTTTGTACTCTAATTTCTGAAAGCAGAAGAAACATCTCCAAGAAGAAGGAAGAAAAAAGAAGAGAGGAATAGCAGAACATAACAAATATGATGGAGCCAGATACCTACAGAGAAAGTATTGTCTGGGTAGTTTGAGGGCAAAATTAGACATCCCAGCCTGAGCTAGCTTTGGAATCCCTAAATTGCTCCATCTCTGGAAGAAGGGACCTGAATGTTTGACATGTCAGGGACACTGAGTCAGATCTTTCAGCTCCAAGGTTCAGTGGTTGCTTTCCCAAAATATATTTTTACTTCTATTTCTTCACAGTCTGGGAGGTAAAAATCTGACATGAAGGTGTCAGTACAATTAGTTCCTTTGGAGGACTGTTTCTTGGCTTGTAGACAGCCATTGTTATGGTGTAGATCTAAAATGATCCCCTGAACCTCACATGTTTGGAAGGTAATTGGATTGTGGGGCAGTATTTCTGTCTTGCAGTTGGGAGGCAGGGTCTGGTGGCAGGAAACAGGTCTGTGGGGGTGTGGCCTGGAAGGGTTTATGTCCCTCCAGGCTCCTCCCTTGACTCTCTCTGCTTTCTGGGCACCACGCTGGAGCAGCTCTCCTCTGCCATGCTGTTCTGTCTGGAAGCCAGCCATTTATGGGCTGAAACATGAACCAAAATAAGTCTCTTGCCCGTGTGTCTTCGTATGGTCATCTCTCTGTGCATGTGTCCATATTTCCTCCTCTTTCCAGGACAACAGTCATATCAGATTAGGACTCGCCCTAATGACCTCCTTTTAATTTAATGGTCACTTTAAAGATGCTATTTCTAAATACAGTCACAGACTGAGGCGTTGCAGATAAGAATTTGAAAATATAAATTGGGAGGGGGTATGCAAGTCAGCCAATAACAGTATCACCAAGACTAATGACTGGGCTACCATATGTATTCCTACAAAATCCTGTTGATCACACTTTGCCAAAGAAGATCTGTGTTAGCTTTCATTTACTATACAGTAAGAACCTGAGCTAGCAATTTATAAAGAGAAAATGCTTTTTGGCTCACAGCCTTGAAAGTTTCAATCCATGATCTGTTGGCCCTGTTCCTTTTGGACCTGTGAAGAAGCAGCACATCATGGCGGGAGCCTATGGGAAGAAAAGCTGCTTACGTCATGGCACTGGGAGCAAAAGAAATGAATGAGACAGGCCAGAACTCTACTGTGCCCTTCAAGGACATGCCCTCGGGGACCAGACGACTTCCAGTTAGGCCTAAAGTTTCCACCACCTCCCAACAGCGCCGAGCAAGAGAACACACCTCTAACACACGGGCCTGTGGGACACAGTCCAAATCCAAAGTGGCCCAGGAGCCTGGAACCCTTATTCAATAAACTGACTGAACTTGGTGAGGGCGTCACCATCCTATTCACAACAGTTCATTCATTTCAGAAGGGAATAAAGCTTTTTATACTTTTTAATGTACTGAGAACTAGTGAGGATCAGATCACACCACCTAGATAACGAATATAATGATTATATTTAAAGACACTAATGGCTGTGCTTCCAGTAATAAAAAAGAGTTAGTGGTGGTCCATGGTGTTATCTGACAATAGATACACACAAAAAATCTCCACTACATGCTCCTAACCAACCACTTACAGGGAGCAAGCGATGAGGTAATTGTGCAATGATGCTTTTGAGCATTTCTGAAAATCTAAAGAATATAAGAAAGTTTGCTCTTTGCTCCTCTTACTGCTGGATAAAATGGTGACAAGAAAAATGATGAGCTCAGGGATTCTTGCCAGTTCGAGAGCCAAATAGATGTCCTGAAGCCTCCGTGCGTGCTCTGAAGGAGATCCTCATTTGCTACAGCTACAGACCTAACACTGCTGACAGGGAAATGGAGACTCTCGTTCTGCAATTGGCTGAATTGCAATGCACATTGAACTCCAGGTCTCTCACCATGTCCATTATTAAGAAAGAAAGGAGGATAGCTAGAGAAAAAACTTCCTTCTGCAAAGAGAATACGCGTATAATCATATACAGGATGTTGGTGGAAATATGAATGTTTCTATGCTTTGAATGTGTATGTCCCTCCAAACTCCATATTTTGGAACTTCAGCCCCATCGTGAGGACATACAGAGCTCGGGCCTCTAGGGAAGTGATTAAGCTGTGAAGGCTCTTCCTTCGTGAATCAATCAATTAGTACTCTCATAAAAGAGGCAAATGACGTGCCTTGGTGCGTTTTGCCCTTTAACTTTCCAGCATGTAAGAACAAGTGACATCTTGGAAGCAGGGAGAACAGCTTTCACCACGCACTGAATCTGCCATTCATTTAATGCCAGAGGAATTCCCAGCCTCTCAAACTGTGCTAAGTTTTTGTTGGTTATAAATTATCCTGCCTAAAGTATTTCATTTTAGCACCCAGAATTGCTTAAGAGAAAAGTCAAAGGCCATCCTGGTATGATCACACACAGAAATGGGGAATGTTATTGGAAAGATACAATATATAAAGGTGATAGCTCTTATAAAGTGGCAAAGAACTTTGTCAAATTGTCTTCGCATTCTGTGTTTTGTGCAAGATGGAATTTGTGAGCAAAGAAATCAGATATTTAGCTGAAGAAATTTCTCAGCAAATTGTTGATGGAGTAGCTTGTTTTTCCTGATTGCTTATAGTAAAGTGTGAAAAGAGAAATAAATTGGAGAAGAAATATTTAAGAAAAAGGGAAGTGGAACTTAAAGATTGGGTAAATTCTCTGCCTATCCGTATGGCTAACTATATACACATTTACTTTCAGAAGTGAACACAGGCGATGTGGCCAGACTTGATAAATTATGAGAGTATAGAAGCAGAAACACTTCCTGTTTGAATGGAAGGGGGCAGAAATAGGATGAAAAAAGAAAGAATGTTAGACTTCTTAGCTCTTTTAAGATCATGCAACAGAGCTCTTTGGTTGTGAACATGCACTGTGCTTCATGGCAAGGGAAAAATCTGGAAGGTGATTCAGAGACCATTAGGGTGGCTTCCTTGGATTCAAGGTGGGGACATCATGCAGCTTTCAGCAGGGCAAATGACAGCATCCCAGAACCTCTGAGGTGGGGCTGCTACCTAGTGGAATGATAGAGCAAATCATCAAAGCTTGAGTCTTAAGAGCTAATGGAATTGGTTTTGCTTGGGACCCACCATGCCCTCCTTCTTTTTTTTTTTTTTTTTTTAACCAAGAACATGTGTTGGTACATTGTATACATAATGATCACATTTATCATAGTTATTTTGTACCTGTACAGCTATATCTTGGTCCCCCGCCCCTTCCCCACCCCTCCCTTCTGTTTCCCCCCTTTTCTTATTTACAGCGGGTTTATTTACATTTTGCCATTTTTTCCCTTTTCCCTTCTTTCTTTTCCCCTTCTAGTTCTCTTCTCTTTTGAATTTTATCTTTCTTTTATCTAATATCTATTATGCCTCTTTCCCTTTATGTACACTTACGGTTTCTCATATCAGAGAAACAATTTGATGTGTACTCATGTGTGACTGATTTATTTCATTTAAGAGTATGTTCTCAAGGTGCATCCATTTACCTACAAATGACTCTAGTTTATCCTTTTTTATGGCA
>PVJO010033460.1:0-12061 GCA_004026905.1 Hystrix cristata
GGCCCTACCCTCCATACTGGTTGTCAAATGCCCCCCAAATCAGGTTACTTTGACCTCTAGCCTTGATGGCCTTTTTGATGAAATGAGGGAAATCTTTTATCTACCTCACTGTACTATGCAAATTAAATAGGACCTCATGAAAAGAATTTATTACAGTGGTACACAGTATTGTTTAATAAAAAGTTACTGGTCTTTTAACAAAGAAGGAGAAGCCAAACATCGGATCTACACCAGTCAGATAATCCATAGAGCAAGAGAAAAATTTAGTCTAGTCCAGGTAACTCTAGAATTTGCTGATCTTGGTTTGAAAGACTGCTCTTTTGAATGTGTATTTTCTCCATATACTTTCTCTATGCTTTCTTATTTATTATATACACCTTAGAGTGTTACATAGTTAAGAGACAAAATAATCACTTAATTATTCAGGTCTTATGCTCTGCAGATCTGACCCTTCCTTGGAGTCACGAGGCACAAAGTCCTGCTATACAATATTCTTACAGGGTCAATTACCTGGCCCACCATGGCGCTCACGAGTCTAACTGTTTTGATCATGATTAACCACCTGGAGAGCGCAGAGTTCGTGGGGAGTTACCCTTTGGTAGGAAAAACAGGAACTGTTCATTTTGCCATCACTACCTCTTCTGAATAACAGACAGATATGTATTTCCCATGGAGAGTCAGGGACACTGGGCCAAAGACAGGAAAAGAAGGGGCCAAAGGTGATATGTTACTTGAGAATCTTCCACACAGATGACCACCTTACGTTTCAAAACAATGGCTCTCAAATTGTCCTGTGTGCTGTTGACTCTGAAGAGCAATAGGCTGAAAGGCCATGTAGGCAGGACCCTGCATCAGGATTGGAAGATCTGTCCTCCTGCCACTTGCACAATTAATTTAATTCCCTCGGGTCTCAGTTCCCATGCTATAAAGTGAGGGGGCTGGATTAGTGGATCCAGGATTAAAGAGAAAACAAATTCAAATCCATATTCCTAAAATTCATTATCCATTCTTTTACTTTTTATTGTGAAAAACAACCACATAAACCTCACCCCACCCCACCCACCATTGGCCAGGAAGAATTCAGAGTATCCCACTGCTTTGGGTGAGACACATGAACGAAACAATATAACAGGAATTCACATTAAAGATAAAAATACGTACATACAATTCCATCTTGCAGTTATTACCAGGACAAACACCTGCTCATCATCACGTGTGCCTGCATGCTGCTCACTGTCTCTCTAAAACCCTGATGATAGATTAATTCCAACCTATGAACTGCTGAGAGTGGCAACCAGAGCTGCAGGCAGTAGGCCACTTCCTTCCCACCCACCGCGGACAGATGTGAGCGGTTCGTGATTTCAGGAACAGGTTTTAAAGTTTAAGCTATGTAGCTTGAACTGAGAAGTCTAGTTCGCCTCCAAATAGCTGAGTATCCATGAGTTATTCAAGAGCCAGCCAGTTGTGGCTAACATTTATCTAGTATTGCTATAGGACAGGCCTTAAAACCATGTGCTTTACATGCATTATCTCATTTAATGCAGGATTATGGTCCCTCGTTTGTGGATTAGGAAACCAGAGCTACTGGAGCTCAAGGCCCTGGGCCATCCACTGAGCTGCACTGTACCCACAGCCCTTGCACAGCAGGTGCAGACAGGAAATCTCCTGTTGCCTCTCTCCTGGCCCTCTCTCTGGGTCCCGTGATTACTGTTCCTTCCTTGCATGCTGAAAGTCCTGAGAGGTTGGACTGCTCAGAAAGTCTGATACTTAAGCTGCTCTTTGACCTTGTTTGAGACGAGCTCTCAATATGTCGACTAGGCTGGCCACAATTTGCCATCTTCCAGCCTCAGCCTCTGGAGTACTAGGATTACCAGGCAAGGGCCTCTTTATCCAACTGCTTTTTGACTTTTTGAAAACACTTTCCTCTGAGTGCCAACCAGTTCTATGGTACAACTTCCTCTCTAACTTCTACAATGAAGTCAGTTGTACCGCGGACATCCCCTGACAACTTGCTCTAGCTGAGGCACTGGCTCCCATTGCAGGTCTGCGTTAGGATTCGGGCTGAAGAGCAAGCACATATAAAGAACCCGGAGAAGAACTGCGCCTGGAACTTAGACAGAGGTGAACGTATACCCCCTTCTGTGTCACACCTGGTACTGAGTCCAGCCATCACCAGGTAAGGAGCAGCACAGCACACTAGAAAAAAAATCACAGGAGAAGAAGAACAGGGACACAGATCTCCATCACTCCATCCCTGTCCAGGCACCTCTGCTCTGCTCACCCCTCCTCTTCACCCCTCCCCACATCCCAGCAGAATATCCGACACTGAGAAGCAGCAAATGCGGAGAGCTGAAAGGAGCAAAGAGAGAAGAAAACTGCATATCTATTACTAGTATCTATTAAAAACAAAAACAGTTTAAAAATTCATACTGGATGCCAGGCTCTACGCAGAAAAACAATGCTGGGTGGTCTTATTTGTTTCTCACAAGAACTGTATCACAGAGATACCACTATGAACTCCACATAAGGACAAAGAAAATGGAGTACAGTTAGAGTGGCAGAGCTGAGAGTTAAGAGGCTTTGGCACTGAAAAGGAAGGGATTTACTTTGTAAAGAAAAATTTAAGCACGCACGCACGCATGTATTTGTGTGTGTGTGTATGCATGTGTCCCAGACAGGTCCAGAAAGAGGCAGATCCTTAGGAAAACAAAGAAACACTTTCAGCAGACCCTTGGAACTAGCCAGGGGACATCAGATTGGAGAGCACCATGTTCCCCCATGCCACCTTTGTTTTATGTATTTTTGTAAAGGATGAAGCAGCATATTATTCAGTGAGACATCTGTGCTTTACAGTTTAGCTACCTGTCAACCCAACACAATTATTTCCTGGTCTTTGGCCAACATGGCATACCATACTGTCTCCACCCAAGTAAGTGAATAAACAGAGTGGATGTGTGCAGTACGCATGTGTGTGTACGTGTGGTGCGCATTTGTGCAGTGTAGGTACACCTTGCATTCCTGGCTAAAGTTCCTTCCTCTCCATACAGCAGAGAGATGATGTGATTGTTTTAGCCATTCTTCTCTTCCTGAAATGGCTCTTGGAAGGACAGAACCTGGCTGGGATTTAGTCTGCCTAATCCCAATGGAACCAGGCCGAAAGGCAGGCTGAGGATGCCTTCTGTGCCTGTGGGTGTCGGTGAGAAAGGGACTGGCAAGAACCACACTGAGAAAGCTGTCCTTTCCCATTAAAACTGAACTCTTAGGGAGAGAGGAGTCAGAAGAGAAGCCTTAACCTGTTCTACCTGCCCACAATGCTCTCATCTACCTACGCCTGTTTGCAAGATAAATGGAGGCTGCTTTGGCTTTCTGAAGCTAGAGATTTCATGCCTTCTGCTGTAACTTACTTTACTTAGCAAATCTCCCTAAGCAACTTCCTCTACAAATCACCAACTCAGTGAGACCAAAAGGAGTTACGTCTTCTAATTCATTCAAGCTCCTCCCAAGCCTCCCACTCCTGGATGGTGAACATCCACCACACCTCCAACGGAAGCAATTCTCGCTCTTCCCTCCCTGGAGTTTAGACATTTACTGGCTGCTAAGATTTAAAAGTGCCTTTCACTGCTTAAGTGGGGGTGTAAGTGCCTGTAGTGACCATAACTATACTCGTTGGCAGGAATTTGCCAATTCTTTCATTTGTTCTTATTTTTGTTTTTTGTTCAGAAAAGCAAAATGTTTTCTAGAGTCCAGTCTAGTTAGGTTTCTCTCTCTCTCTGTGTGTGTGTGTGTGTGTGTGTGTGTATGTATAAAACCACTCTTGGTAGCAAATTCTCTGTGCCGTTACTAAACACTGCCAGTAAGAATTTTATTTAAGAAACAAGTCCTTGCTTGCAAAGCCTACTGGTCAAAAAAGAAAGACACTTACAGGCAAGCTAATTAAAAAGGCATAGCCCAATGTTTTTTCCTCCTCCTCCTCCTCCTCCCTCCTTTTGTCCACCACTTCCATTCTGTATGCTCTTCTATAATCTCCTTCCAGGGCCTAGCCTCATTTCATAGATTCTGTTACAAAAGACTTATCAGTCCAATCAAGGAAAAGGAAAATGTATATAATGGCCAGATTGATGAAAACAACTTCAGGTGTTTTGTTTTAATTTCCTGCAGCATACAGTATTTTCATTCTGAGGCATGGAAGGTGAAAAAAGAGAAGAAAAGCAGGGAATGTAAACCTTAAGACTTCTGAGGGCAGAGACTGACCTTCCCTAAGCCTGCAGCAGCACCTTCGGCTGCCACCAGTGTTTACTAAACAGCTCCTCTACGAAGATGCAACAGTGGACAAACAGATGGACGCTTGCCTCAGAGTCCTTGGTCACAAACACAGAGAAAATGAGATTGAAAAACATGAAGCCAATAGTTATAAACTGTGGTAAGTGTGATGAAAGAAAGACACACTTACCAGGGAAGAGAGACCTGTAGTGGTGACCTAGTTTGGAGATCAGCGGAGGCATCCCTGAGGAGGCGAAGTCAAAACAGAGGCCTAGAGGCTGGGAGTCCAGAAGCTCTAATACCTGGGGAGTCAGGCTGCGGCAAAGAAGAGTCTCCGGGTGCCTTTCGAATCACAAGATTTTAACAAAATCAAGTCTATTTTGTCGTTGTTGTTGGCAATACCGGGGAGAGAACTCAGGGGCGCTCTACTACTGAGCTACATGCCCATTCCTTTTTTAAAATCTGGGGCAGGGGTTCATTAAGTTGCCCTGGCTGGCCTCGAACTTGCAATCTTCCTGCCTCCGCCTCTTGAACCTGGTTATTCTATTTTCAAAACAACTAGAGTGCCACTTTTTTATGTGTGGGGAAAAATGTGGGCAATCCTGGAAATCTTTTTCAAGTCTTTCATTTTACATATAAGGGAATTAAAACCTGCAGATGTGCTGCCCAAGGCCATTCCCAGCTAGGACTCGACCTCCAGGCTTCTGGCTCCCAACCCAGTCCCCCGGGGCAGTTCCAGTGGACATGAGGGACACCAAGGCTATAATGATGGGGCCTGAAGCTCATAAAGAAGGGCTCACCTGTGTACAAATGGTAAGGAGTGGGTTGGGCATTAAAGTCAAACTTTTAATAATAGAACCCTTGCTGCATCTGAAGGAAGGCTCCACCTGCTATTATTTTTTATCAGAATGTGTTTATAAACCAGAAACAAAGAGCAAGCCAGGTAGACTTCCCTGTCTGCAGGCAGAGTGAAAAGGAATGGTAGGAGGATGATGTGCTTCTGATCATAAGATCAGTTAACACAAAGTGATAGTCAAAGTCTATCGATTTCCTCATTAGTCCAGGAAAAACTATAATTAGCCCTGAACTCTGATTATCATCACACCGGAGCTTTCCAGGCACCTCACAGAGGTAAGCAACGGCAGCCCCGAGTACCAGGCCCGTCATTTTCTAAATGTTTGAGAAGCTCCTGGGAACTTAATAGTGTTTAAGCAACTTTCCTCAGTGGCTTTCCCACTTTTCATCTTCTCTTTACAAGTGAGAAAGAACACCTCCATTTCTCATTCTGGGTCAGCTCTGCTCCTTAATAAACACCACAGGCACAGTGTTGGTTGGGAGGCCTGATACCTGCAGAGGAGAAACCTACATCCTGGTCCAGTCTGACATCTCCAAACTTAGAAGCCAACGCAGGCAACAGTCCAAGAGCTTCCATCGCCGCATTTCTGAGCAATAATATTAAGGGAACATTTTCCAAACACGGCCAGGGGTTATCTCTCAGAAAACAGGCCTCAAACAGGGAGAAAATGATTCTATTGACAACAGAATAAACCTCAATGCTGTCCCCACCTCACACATCTTCGCGGGACAAAAGATGGGAAATGTCCCTCCAATCAAAACAAGATCCCTCTCTGCCTTTCCATGATTCTCAGCCCCTGCTTTGTATTAGCCTTTTTGTCTCTGCCATGAAGCTGCTTCATGGAAACATCACAGAGAAAAAACAGTTGTCCCCTAGACAATGAAGTCACTTGCACTCAGGCATTTCTGTGTAGGCAGGCGACAAGGCTGGCAGAATTCTCAACCTGTTGCTATAGTAGCAGAAAGAATGTGATTCAAGCCGCTCTGCTGAGATCCGTATCCAAATCCCTCCTGCTCCTGCTCGCGAACGTTAACCCTTCACTACCCTTTCTCAGGGGCAGAAATATCTGTGAGAAACCACTAATTCTTAGGAGCTAGATACACGTCTTTTAGCATTCACTCATCCTTTTATTCATTTAATACCTACTTAGATTCTGTTATTCTGGCTCCTAGGTTTGCACTGGTAAGCAAGGCAGACATGCTCTGAGCCCTGAGGAAGAAAGAGTAGGGTATTAAATTATTGCTAAAATAATATATTATATAGCAATAGTGTATATATAAGGTTTATGGCAAAGACATCACCAGAAAGCAAACAACCTATCCAAGATAATAAGCTAATCTGCTAATTGTAGCAGACTGCATATATTCTATGTCAGTGCAATTATCTGATTGCTCACATATATAAATTTGACAAAACACCACTACAAATGCTTGCTCCCAGCCTATCATGATCCTACAAAGCATTAGTTTAAATGAGTTGTTTAATTAAACCCATTTTTTACATGAAATGGAAACAGCCTAATCTCTCAGAAAACTACTCTACACAACTGTTGAACAAGAAGCTATGATCCTTCATTTATAGTCACCAGGCAACAGGAATGTCGGGCAAGGGCTTGGAAACACACAAAAAGCAGTACAGTCACCATGAGGACCTCTAAACAGTCCCGGCCCCAATTTACTTCTGTGGTCAAGGCAGTGAGGAAGAAACTTCAGGAGATGTGATTCAGAAACGACCTCGAATCTGGCTTTCTTTCCCTCACATTGTGGGGTGGAACTCTATTACTGTAGAACAACTCCTGGCTACTTCCTTGTTTCCCACACACAGCACAAATACTAGGAAGGTGGGGTTTCTTAAGACCATAAGCTCGGTAGGTAAGAATATCCCAATAAGCTTTTTGTGAAAAAAAGCAGTGTCAATCAGATTCCCAAGGAAAAACCAAGGGGAAAAAAAAACCAAGAAAACAGGTTGCTAATCTCAGCTGGCCACCAGCTACGATTTCGGGAAGGTTACATAATCCTTTGTACCCCACTTTCCTCAAAGGTAAGTACGATGTATCACATAGATCCAAAGGCACAGAATGATCAATAGCAAAGCCTATAAATCCACAGTCTGCAATAAAGTACTCTATTATTATTTTTGGATCATACCACAGTTTCTGCCCTGGCCTGTGTTTGAGAATCTCAATCATACTTTAGGACACTGGTTTCCTGCCTCAACTAGAGAGGCTCAGGCCACAAGCAAAGGGAGAGATGTGCCAGGAGAGGAAGACATCCACCCCACCTCCTTTAACCACTGCAGCACTGGGCTGCAGTTTGGGAACAAGTTGTTGCAAGGTTCGGAGCAGATGGAAACTGGTAACTTTTGACTGGAGAAAGAAGGGATGCTAACGAAAGGATGTAGTGTGATTTAAAATAATCGCTTCACTCAAATAACACCTCCCTGGAACTGGGTAGTAGACAACCAAGCAGAGACCCATTCCCCCTGCATTTTGGAGGATGGGGTGGAATGGAAATGGTGGCATTTTATAGAGATTCCACTGGCATCTCTGCAACCATTGAGTTCCTTTCCCTGTGAACGTCCACCAGATAAATCACAGGAAAAATGAATCTGATGTTAGAAGGAACACGCTGGTCACTTTAGGATCCAGCTATGACTCCACATTCTTTCCAAAGAAGGAAAAAATACAGCTGCATCACATGCCCTCTCCTAGGAAAGAGAAGAATATTTTGATAGCCCTATTTCTTTACCCCGCATTGTACTTATGCCTTTGTTACTTTTCAAGCTAAAAAAATGTGGCTATATATCCCTTCCCTTTGACACTGGGCTTGGCCCTGTAACTTGCTTTGACCAACAGGATGTTAACAGATTAATGACCCAATTAGAAGCCTGAAATGAGCTTGCATAGGTGACTTGTGCTCTTGTCCCCGCCATCATCACAAGATGAACGTGCTCAAGCTAGCACCGGTACTGGGGGTAAGACAAGGGACATTTAGGGGAAAGCCACTCCTGAGTCCAGCATCAGCTGATTCCCCTCTTAACCTGCAGACATAAGAGTTAAGAAATGTGCACTGTTGTATGCTATGGCATTTCATAGTTGTTTGCAATACAGCATTATTGTAGCAACAACTGATACACCTACCTGCCACAATAAAAGTCCTCCTAGAGTTTAAGGGTTAAAATACTGTTTGTTTTCTTAATACATAATAAGGAACGGATCTCTGAGAGTTTTCTCATTAGACTGTGAAGTCCTCAAAAGCCAGATCATACTACATTCCCAACGCTCAAGATTCATTTCGCCATGTTTTAAACCTGAAGGGCATAATGTAGCCACTCATCTGCACCTGTGATTTTTTTTTCCACCTAACATCAGGGTCAATATGCTTTTCTCCAAGGTGAGAATAAAGTTTATTTCTATGGTGGAAAGTATAACGAGTCAATAAAAAACTCTACACCAGCTGAGCATCATTTGCTCAAGTGCCAGCTGAATCAGAACCACTGCATCTCCCAGCAAGTGAAGGGATTGACAATACCACTCAATGATTTGGTTTTTAATCCTAGCCAGTCACTAGAGCTTTGTAAATTAGATTCCTAACAAATCTCCCCCCCAATAACTATTTTATTGAATACTCTGGCACAAGGCCTAATAATGTGTTATTTAAAATGTCTCAACAGAATCCTTGACAATCACAAGGACCGAGGATTCCCTCCCCACCTCAGAGAACCCCACCATTCACGGACTGAATCTCTGCTGCTGTGTTGCACTGCTTGTGATGACATTAATAAACTCAAAAGTGGGCATGGGGACTAGGCCCAGCTAACCAAATGTATCATCCGTCCTTAGCACAACAAACCACTTCAACTTAAGTAGCTAAAACCAATAAGCATTTATTATTGCTCGTGAGTCTATATGTCTGAATGGGTTTGCCAGATCTGTGCTGCGCCCATTCAAGTGTTTGAGGACAACTGGTTAGTCTAAGATTGCCTCAATCACACATCTGATGTAGGATCATTGTCAGCTGGGATGACAGAGTATTTGGGCCACAGCAAAGGGGCCCAGGGATGTCTACATAATGACTGAGCTAGATTCCAAGACAGCAGGCAGAAGTGTGGGAGGCCCCCTAAGACCCAGGCTGGGAACTGCACGCCTTTGCTTCTGCACATTCCATTATCCAAAGTGAGCAATAAAGCCAAGCCCAGATTCAGGCCCAAAAGAAAGATTCCACCACTTGATAAGAGGAGCCACTGAGTCAGGCTGCACGGGAACAGATTCAAAGAGGGGAGTACTTGGGAGCATTTCTGCAATCAATCTATTCCACTGTATAAGGGGAAAAAAATACCACCTCCAGCCAAGTGGGATTTCTAAGTGAGAGCCAAAGTTTTCATTCTCACCTTGAAAAACAGAGTGCTTGCTTTAAAGCTTCATTTGATATTCTTCATTTCTAGGTCTACCTGTGCTGCACATGTGTACACACACACCCCTTAATCCTTAAGATCTCAGTCTCCAACTAAAGCAAAAGCCATCTATGTCCTCTCACTGCTGCTTTACATCATCCTTCGGGGTATCTGAAGATGCAGATGACATGCCAGCTTTAGCAGGATTTGTCTGGGGCAAGTCTCTCTGTGATGTCTCCTCTTGGCGTAGGATGTGCCTACAGATGAAAGGTGACATTGTTCATCAGGGCTGTATCCTCCAAAGAACTGCATCACATTAACACAAGGAGCACCACAGCATGAGAAGAAATATTACAGGAAAAAGGTAACACTTAATACTGGCAGAAGCCCAGAGCTGCAGGAAACGGGTTTAGTAGAGGCTGCAGTCTGGCACTAATTATAATCCAGCCATCGGCTGCTGGCTGAGGACTCCAAGGGCTCATGGCTCTACCACCCTACCTCACTCGCCCTACGAACTGTTACTGGGAAGTACACCAAAACTACAGGGCCGAGTCTGCAACTGCTTTTCCTGATCTGGGCTCAGAGGAGTATGTACCTTAGATGAGATACAGCATCAGTTATTATAGCATCCCTACAATTAAGGTGCTGCTTTCTGTTTTTTAGAAAAATCTCCATGATCTTTTTGTTAGAGTCACTCAAATTCTTTAAACACTTACTTGTGAGGTCTGGGACAGCTGGGGGTTGAAGAGAAAGGAATTCCAGAAGCCAGAACATAGGATAGGAGAGGGCTGGCCAAGACAGTGGTGCCTGAAGGTTCTCAGGAGGGAATTTCCCAAGTGGGCAGGAGAAAGTGTACCCTGCTCAACAACAAAGCGGTCTTCAGGGCATAGTTTGCTTCCTGTTTATATGACCAGTTTTTAATCTGCTTGGTAGTATTGTAGACAGCAAAGTAAGGTAGAAATATTATAGGCAGTAAGACAGGGCTGGGCCCTCAATAGAGTCAATACACAGGAGAATACGCTACAACTATGGCTGGAGGCGCATCCATTGAAGGTCAGGACTCAAGATAAGGCCGAGGGATAGACAATGAACTGAAGATCGCACTCATCTGATCTGATAAAGTCTAGGTCACCCAGGTGGCCGACCAAGACCTCCAGATCCACCCCATCCTGGAATGTCTTTATTCTTTCCATGTTCATTTGCTATGTGACCTTCTTCTCCATTCGATCAATGTTACCTAAGTGACTACATTATTATTGGTTAATCATCATTTTGACACATATTGTACCCACCTCACGATTTTGCTCTATAAAACTTAACCTGAAAAGTGAGCTCTCTGGCAACCCACTCAGGTCCTCTCCTGTCTTTCAGGAGCTCTCTTTCTCTCTCAGTAAATTTCCTACTTTTAACCTCCTTTGTTCCTTAGAATTCATTCTTCAACTTCGCGGAACACAAACTCACCGTAACTGACATCTAGCAGGTTGGGAGTTATATTTTTTCCCCTATATCAATAGGATCACTACTTAAAAGACTAAGCACCAAGAGCAGATGCAAAACAATGAAACAAAAACATGCTGAAGTCATTGTAAAGATGCCTCCGAAAAGTCAGATTCAAGCAGGCATTACATTCAGTTTGGTCTATGATGAAGGCCTAGGAAGTGATGAAAACATAAGAACAGGACATCAACGGGAGGAATCATTACCCAACCATTCTGAACTGTACTCTGTTCCCGGGCACTAGAGCTGGGAGAAAAGCAAAGGCAACATCCTCTTACTGTAATGTGCAGCACCCCATGCACGTGTCTAAGAGAGTCTGCATGGCGACCAGTGCCACTGGCACTGCAATCTGTTTGCTTTTCCATCACAACTTTCCAGGTAAAGTCGCAAGTCTCCAGGAGAAATCATCATAATGGTTCCCACCTCCACTTCTTGCTCACTGGGTCTCAAGTGGTGGAATTCTTGATCATCTTCTAATGAGCTAGCTGACTGGGCAGCAGGCAATCTCTGTTTCTAATTAGCCGAGAGGAAATCAAAGTGGTAAGGAAGCAAACTCCTGGCATTATCTCCACAGGAACACTGATAATGACAATGAGGAAGAACTACTGATTATTTTCAGCAAGACACATTATGCTTTTCCTGAGCTCAGAATAGGGATGTGCACGCCAGCACAGAGCCAACCTCAAGCTTTTCTTCCATGTCAGAAAGTTCAGATGCCTCCTCTTGGCGCCCTGTTTTTTTTTTTTTAATTTTAAACCAAGAACATGTATTGGTACATTCTACATACAATGGTCACATTCATTACATTTATTCTGTACCTATACATGATGCATCTTGGTTCTCCCCCCTCTCCCCCGCCCCTCCCCTCTGCTTCCTTCCTCCCTATTTACAGCAGGTTCATTCATCATTTTCCATATTTTCCCTTTCCCCTCTCTTTCCCCTGTTGCCTTTCTGCTTTTCCCCTTCTTTCTTTCTAGTACTCCTCTCCTCTGCACATCATCCTCCTTTTATATAACATCTATTACACCTCTTTGTCCTTATTTACAGTTATGGTTT